>CAUYTI010011031.1:0-50884 GCA_963575145.1 Galago senegalensis
ATGAGCCCATGCAGGGGACAGTGTGGGGTGCAGGGCAGATGAGCCCATGCAGGGGACAGTGTGTGGTGCAGGGCAGATGAGCCCATGCAGGGGACAGTGTGGGGTGCAGGGCAGATGAGCCCATGCAGGGGACAGTGTGGGGTGCAGGGCAGATGAGCCCATGCAGGGGACAGTGTGGGGTGCAGGGCAGATGAGCCCATCAGGGGACAGTGTGGGATGCAGGGCAGATGAGCTCATCAGGGGACAGTGTGTGGTGCAGGGCAGATGCGAGAGCCCATGCAGAGGACAGTGTGGGGTGCAGGGAACATTCAGCACAAGAGGATATAAAGGCACTTCCTGGAAGGAACCTCCAAAGGGCAGCTGGAGAGCAGATCTGGGGAACAACCTGTCCAGGTTGGAGTAGGAGGCTGAAGGTCTGTTTACAAGGGGGAATATCCCAGAAAAACTTGGAACCAGCAAATTACCTGATGCATATGACTGTTTCACTGTATCTGGAGATTTATATTTCTGTAGGGAACTCTGGGGATTAATTAATGATTGATACAAAGAAAATAAGCAAATCAAAAGACAGATAAAACTCTAGGGTGGTGATTGCAGCCAATGTGTTGTGAGGATCCTAGGTGTGCTGCAAAAAATTTTTAAAGATCATTAATTAAATAATTTTCAAAAAAAATTCAAAGTGCAATTAGTATATTCTTTTCTTTACTCTTTTTTTTTTTAATCAGCATAATTTCAGTGTGCTGGAGAAGTTTAATTATAGGTTCAAGTGTGCTGTGAGATAAAGAACGTTGAAAAACACTGCTCTGGGGAAAAAAGGTTGAACCAGAAAGGAAATTTAATCAGTTCACTGCGAGGCTCAACTCTGAACAGCGTGTTAACATAGTCAAAAAATTTGTCAACAGTGAATATTGATTTAGCCAAAAATTGTGGTACAACCTTATTGGAAGAATGAAAAACTGTTGTGTTGATGGTGGCGGAAAGTGGAGGAGGAAGAAGGAAAGAGAGTAGCCTGTGGATACTGTCTGAGATTGGAAATTGTGCCATTTAGAATTACGGAAGTAGCCGCATGCAGTGGCATCGTGCTTATAGTCCCAACTACTGGGGAGGCTGAGAAAGGAGGATCGCTTGAGTCCAGGAGTTCTGGGCTGTAGTGCACTATGCTGATCGGGTGTCTGCGCTAAGTTCAGCATCAGTATGGTGACCTCCCAGGAGCAGGGGACCAGCAGGTTGCCTAAGGAGGGGTGAACTGGAGCAGGTCAAAACTCCTGTGCTGATCAGTAGTGGGATAGAGCCTGTGAATAGCCACTGCACTCTAGCCTGGGCAGCATAGCAAGACCCCGTCTCTTAAAAAAAAATTAAAAATTAAAGAAAGTAATTAGCAAAAGAAACAGCCATGGAGCTGAAAGCCGGTCTTCCCAGGGATGAGAACTCAGTGTTGAAGAAGGAGTAGGCCAGGGGCTTCTGTGTTTTATTTTAAGCCTTATAGAGTAATTTTATTTTATTTTTTATCATGTACATGTATTTTTTATTTTTTAATGTATTTTTTTTGTACACTTTTTTTTTTTTTTTTGGACACAGACTCTCACTTTGTTGCCCTCCCTAGAGTGCTTGGCATCATAGCTCACAGCAACCTCAGACTCTTGGACTCAAGCCATACTCTTGTCTCAGCCTCCTCAATAGCTGGGACTGGGACAGGGACAGGCACCTACCACAATACCCATCTGTTTTTGGGTGCAGCTGTCATTGTTGTTTAGCAGGCCTGGGCCAGGCTTGACCCCGCCAGCCTTGGTGTATATGGCCGGCGCCCTACTCATTGAGCTACAGATGTCAATCCTATACATGTATTTTTTAAACTAAAAGTTAAAAATAAGAGACAAAAATTAATATGGAAGACTGGAATTATAAAAACAGATATTATGCAATTACCAAGTAAAAGAGTTCAAACAGGAGTTTGTGATTCGATGTACAAATTTCCAGACATAAGGAAGTGAGGAGGTCCAGAGAATGGCCTTGGGATTGTGAATGGAGGGGACATCTTTGTAGTTAATGAAGTCACAGAACTGAAAGGCTGAGGTTCCATGCGTCAGGTTGTCCATAGTGAGGACAGGACTTGGAGCTCTGTGGATAGTGAGTTGAGAGACTGGGACTTAGCTGTTGGTGTCTGACCTGTAGCCAAACATCTTCAGAATTTTCCCTCCTCGTAAGTGAAAAGTGAATGCTTTTCTCTCTAAATAACTAAAAATAACTATTACCTAACTACACATAGCTAATAGCTCTTGGTGGTGGGATTTACTGCTGTCTTGGTCTGAAGTTACCACCAAGAGTAACTGAGGGCCGCTCCTACTCCCTGGCCGTATTGTGCGTGGAGAATTTACAAGCCGCTGTGAAGCTGTTCTAGCCCACCAGCGATTCCTGTCCTGCTACACAGTCAACCAAAGACCCACCATCAGAGCAGATGAAATCTCAGGTCTCTGGGCATTTGCATCCCACCTCTGTTAAGTGCTGTGGTCTCTGGGCATTTGCATCCCATCTCTGTTAAGTGCTGTGATCTTCAAGGTAATGGGGCAGGCAGAGCCCAGCCCTGAGGCAACTTTGCCCAGTTCCATGACTGCTGCAGGGAACTGGCTGCTCTGGTCACCGTGGGGTCGTGGGATGCTAGGTGTCTGTGGCTGGTAGAACTCTGAGTTGAGCTGTGGTGCTCTGCTGCCTCCTGTGGAGACTGCCCCTTCCTGTCCCCTCTCCCACTGTCCAGAGGGTGAGCTAAATGCTTGTGAGGTGCCCCTGTGCCTCTCCCCAGGCGGCTCGTGTTCTCTGCCGCATGCGTTTCCAGGTACCCCTTCCAGCTTTGTTAGAATACAGGGTGTATTTTATTGATGTCTGTCTCTTCAGCACTAATCATAGTACTTGGTATTGAGTGAGATATATAAATATGGAGGGTGGAGAGATGGATGAATATGATAAAGGTGAAGTTTATACTTATATCAAAGTGCTAAAGAAATTGTGTTATAAAAGTATTAAATGTGTATTGTTTTTGTATTGTTTCCAGATGGTAAGGTTGCTGGATGGCTGAATTCCAAGTTGAGGGTAGGGTGGGGATACTATTAAAAAGGCTATTCAATTTTTATTTTTTTATTGTGAAGTCATTTTTCCCTCCCTTTTTTTAAAGAGAAAAATACATGTGACCAAAACTCAAAATCCATATAAACACATACAGGTTGGCTTTCCCTGAGGAATAAAAGTGTCATTTTGTGGAACCTGAAGTCAGTGCTGATTGGGAGCTTAATTTAGTTTGCAGTAGTGTATCAGGAAGCTGTTATGTGCTAGGAACATCTCTGATGGATATTGTTTGGGCAGTGAGAATTGGACAACTAGTTACGGTAGATTTGCCAAAGAACAGTAAGGCAGTGGCAAGCCACTGGGGAGAAACAAGCAGACACAGGCCCAGTTTCCATAGTACATCAGTACACGGACGTCTGAAGCCATCCTGGAGGCCTGTGGCTTAAGTCTGCCACATCCCACCTTGCAGTTCAGTCCCAAGCTGACTGACTCACGTTCTCCCTGCTTTCCGTGGGTACCACTATGCTGTATTTTGTCCAAGTCCCTCTCTCCAGCCAGGGCTGACTTGCAGCTGGTCCCTGAGCCTCTCTCTCCTTAAGCAGCCCCAGCCCAGATGCTGTTTGTCTCAGGCTCCCCAGCTCGTCTCTTCCCTTCACCACCACCCCAAGAAGAGGCCCTGTGCCTGGGAGCCAGGTCCTCACCAGGCGCCTGTGGAGGAGTTGGGGCCGGGTGAGAGGAGGAAGGGCGATGGAGATGGGCTTCCCCAGGCAGCTCCCTGCTGCTGTCTCCCCTTCAGCTCTGGGAAGGGGACATCCAACTATGAGGTGTTGGGTCATCATCCCACAGGTGGCAGTGTCACTGCAGAGCATTAAGACTGTCCCTGACTATTCCTTCTTCTCCATTCCCGTCAGGTGTCCTGGAGGCTGGACCAAGAAAGGCACGTGTGCCAGTCAGGGCGTGTATGCAGAGGCTGAGCGTAGGCCTGGCCTGCAGGGAGGGAGGCTGAGGCCAGAGGTGCTGACCATGAAGAGCAGGGCTGGGAGGCCAGGTCAGGAGGAGCATCTGGGTACTCACTGCAGCGCTCGCCCTTTTCGGGAGTCCTGGGGGCGTCTGGGTCCTTAACGGCCATGCGTGCGCCCTTTGCGGAGTCCTGGCTCTCCTGGGCCTGGGAGGAGTTTCTCCCAGACCTGCAGCTTCCCGTCGCCGCCCTTCATTCTTGTTCCTCACTAAAGCCCACCACAGGGTTATTCCTCAAACTCGAAAGTCACTACAGACAAACTGCTAGAGGGGTGATTTTTCAACTGGTATGTTGTGAGAAGCTCTCAGGTATGCCGAAAAAATTTTTTAAAGATCATTAAATTATTTTTGAAAGAAGTTTAAAGCATAATAAGCATATTCTGTTTTTACTCTATTTTTTATCAACATAATGTAAGTGTACTGCACAAGTTTAACTATTGGTTTAAATGTGCCATGAGATTAAAAAAAAAAAAAGGTTTGAAAACATTGGCCTAGAGAACCAGTGTGTTAAGAACCCTCTGGCTGGGAAGATGTCCTTTTCTGTGTCACTTCCTCAGGAAGCAGAAAATATCTGGTAATGATACTTTCTTGCCTCCAACATGTATGGATGAAGTTATAGTTTTTTACATTATGAATTATTTTTATTTCTTTTTGTATTTTACCTTTCAGGCCCAGGCAGATATTATGCATGGTAGTGACAGAAGGATATCCAGAAATAAGCTTAGCTTGCTTGTTGGTGCCCAAAAAAGGGACACACATCAGAGGCATAGAGGGCAGGGCTGGGTGGGCAGAAGAGGGTGATGAGCCCATGGCAGCCTTTGTCTTGGAGAGGGACAAAGACCAGATTGCAGAGAGGAGGAGTGGAGAGAGCAAGGTTGAAGCAGTGTGTGGGCTGTTGTCACTTAGAAATTTGGCAGTTTAATGATAAGGGAAGAATTTCGGTGGAGATGGTAGTGTTTTTAGGATGGAGGTAGCAAAGATGTGTTTGGGGTGAGGTGCAGTGAGGGGGATTGCGGTGTGGAGAGGGGCATAGAGCAAGCTGTGTTGCTAACGGCAGCAAAATACCCACAGAAAACTTAGGTTCATTTATTTTCTTGGTTTCTCCTGAGGGGTTGATCAGTTTTCTGAATGAAGAACATGTGCTTTATTTGTAAGGCATAAAATTCAGTAAAACCCACAGGTCCCACATTGAGCCCACAAGGAAGTATATTCTTCAATTAATTGTGATGCAAGACAGAAAATATGTCTTCTCTCTCTCCCGTCTTAGAGAGGCTGTGAGGCCCAGAGGGGAGAGAGGGACCTAGAAAGCCTTGAGATTGTGCTTTTGACTTTGACACACAGCAAGGATGGGGTTGGGGTAAGAAATGAAGTTAGTTTTTCTCTGAAGCCATTTTTGGTTGTTGGGGTAGTCTCCAGTTGATCTATGTGGTTTGGAGGCTGTTGTTTAGAATGTCCACACAGGATAACACGTATGGTCATTTCTTTGGTGGAATATCCTTAATTTTAGTCTCTTGTCCTCTGCTAGCCCATCCCCTGAGTGTCTGGTGAGGTGAACTTTATCCAGTGATTTCCTCTCAGTTCGATCTCTGACAGAAAGAGGATGTCTACCTGCATATTCAGTCAAGGGGACTGGCCTGGGGCAGCAGGGGGAGCCTAGAGGCCTGCAGCCCCCAGAGGTTGGAAGATGGATACTCAGTCATCTGGGGCAGACCACTTCATATATGCGACGTACACACTGGGGACACAAAGTGGAGAGTCTGTTGTTGGAAGAACAGATTGGGGAGGCACAGAGAGGTCTTGAATGGCACCCGAGGGAGTGCTTGCAGATTTCCTGTGGCTATCCTGGCAAGACAGCTCTTACCCTTGGGCATTTCCAGCCTGGGGAGAAACCACCGCCCAGGAGATAAACAGTGTGGGGCAGTGTCACCAGCTTTGACGAGGGAGCACCAGGGACAGGCTGGTGACCCCATAGGATCCATCAGTGCTCTATCATTAAAAAAGGACAGTTTGAAGATTCTAGGTATTTCAGCTATTTTTACTTAAGTCAATATCTTAGAGTAATAATTACACATATATTTGGTCAGCAATTTGAGAAAAAGTGGTATCAGTAATTAATATTTACTTTTTGCTTAGTTCTAAGATGCTGGTACATTTTATTCATGAATCACACAGTTAAAGTTTTCCACAGTAACACAGATGGCATCAAAATAGGTCTCTATCAGTTTGACACTCAGCAATTCAAGTTATTCTCTTTCCCACTCAGTGCCTGTGGTTAAAGTGGCTACGGCGCCAGCCACATATACCTGAGCTGGCAGGTTCGAATCCAGCCCGGCCTGCCAAACAACAATGATGGCGACTACAACCAAAAAATAGCCGCACGTTGTGGCAGGTGCCCGTAATCCCAGCTACTAGGGAGGCAGAGGCAGGAGAATCGCTTGAGCCCAGGAGTTGGAGGTTGTTGTGAGCTGTGATGCCACAGCACTCTACCCAGGGTGACAGCTTGAGGCTGTATCTCAAAAAAAAAAAAAAAAGAAAGAAAGAAAGAAAGAAAAAGTTCTGTTTCCTAACTTCTGAAGTTGTTTTCTCACCAGGAAATCATTCTGTAGTGACAGCCTTCAGTGTGTCCTGCAGTGTGTCATCTCGTGAAGCTGGGGGGCTTGGGCATTAAGAACAGTGGCCCTCCTGTGCTGGTGTCACTCAGAGCACAGCTCACGGAGCCCCTCATGTTTGTCATGGTTGGTGGCTGTGCCTTGGTGTTCTTCCCAGATGGCCGCATTTCCTTAGTAAGGAGGGTAGGCAGAAGGAAATCACACTTGTCTTCCGGACTTATGACTGACTTACAGCTTTTGAAGAACATCATTAGTTTATGAACCAAGGCTAAAATTGTGATTGAAAACAAAGATAACTTAAATCAATTGTTAGAAATTCAGTTTTGTTAAAGTATTATTAATATTTTCATTGAACTCTACATTTTGGTAGAGTTCCTCCCATGAGTTAAGGAGCATTTTGTTTGAAGAATAACTGGGTCTTAAGAATCAGGATGATACCAACAGCAGCCAAGCTGAGAAAACAGTCAAAGATTCTATTCCGTTCACAGTACTGCCAAAGAAGATGAAATATTTGGGAGTTTACCTAACAAAGGATGTGAAAGATCTCTATAAAGAGAACTATGAAACTCTAAGAAAAGAAAAAGGTGAAAATGGTAACAAGTAGAAAAATATACCATGCTCATGGCTGGGAAGAATCAAGATTGTTAAAGCTCATGGCTTTTATTACCGGAATTCCCTCTACACCTCGTTTTGTACAGTACGATACTACTTATGAGCACCTATGAGACTATGAACTGAAAGCCACATTTAAGAAAAGTGTAAACATACCAGACAATGGTGGTGCCTAGTAGAAAACGGTCTGAACACCAACTTGGTCACTGTCAGACTGTGAATTAGCAACTAGTGTAGGGTCCTCTTCTTTTCTTTCTGTTAATCTCCAATAATCCTAGAATAACCTCACTTGTGAGAAACCTGTTGGATATGGTTCAAAACAGTTTGACACTGGCTCTGCTTCCTTTGCTATACGTACAACACAAAGACGAGCATGTAACATAAATCCTTCTAGCCAGAGTCCATCAGTATGCTCCTCATTAGAGATACAGTATTATATGGCACAATAAGAATATAAATTCCATTCCAACTAAGTAACTCAAATGAAATGTAATTCTAGGACTGGTAGTGTCGATACGGACCATCACATGGAACATGCTAGTGTGTATGTATGTGTGTGTGTGTGTGTGTGTGTGTGTGTGTGTGAGAGACAGAGAGAGATATTGAGCCCCTGCAACAAACTTTGCTGAATTCAATGATAAACTCTTATTTATCAGTTTTGCACACTGACAAATTGTGGTCTCCATTTATGTTAATTTGCTTCGGATTTCTTTTAATTATAACTGAAAATATCCAGATTAATACAGAAAAAAATTATGTATAGGTTAAAGAAAATGAAGATCAAAAGAGAAAGCATGATGAATCATAAGAAAAACAAAGTTATAAGGAAACAAAAGCTGTTGAGCAAACAGATTGGTTTTGGGAAAAGAAGGAAGAGCAGATGTTTAGAAACAGTGATGATGTATTAATGTCTAATCAATAGTCAGGCACAGTGGCTCATGCTGGTAATCCTAGCACTGGGAGCTGGGGGGGCCACAGTAGGTGGATCGCTTGATCTCAAGTGTTCAAGACCAGCCTGAACCAGAGCAAAACCCTATCTTTACTAAAAATAGAAAAATTAGCCAGGCATTGTGATGGGTCCCAACTACTAGGGAGGCTGAGGCAGGAGCATGGCTTGAGTCTAAAAGTTTGATGTTGCTGTGAGCTATGATGCCACAGCACTCTACTCAGGGCAAAAAAGTGAGCCTCTGTCTCAAAAGTAAATAAATGAATAAATAAGTATACAAATAAAATAAAGTCTGGTCAGTACTGAATCTTCTAGAGCTGCTTAGAATCTAGTTCTATCCAGTCTTTATGATGCTGGGTGCTACTATCATTTCTGATATTCCTCAAACTTGATTTTATGTTTTAGTTCCATACTTTCCCATATCTGGTTGTATTCTTACAACAATCCCTCCCAATTGTTTGGGAATAACTGAATAACTATATTTTACTTTCATCGACCAGGGACCAAATAAAATAAATTACTTTAAGTTTATTACTGACATACTCAGATTTTCCACATTCCTACTACATTGCTATAAATCAGTGTCAGTTACAGAAGCATTTCAAATAAGGAAATTACCAATTTTACCTGAAAAATTTTATTTGATAGCAATATATATAGAAGTAAGTTGTTATGTAAAAATTCTATATGTTCCCAACTTAATTCATATCACCATGTATCTAATACATACTCTTTATTTAGTCAAAATGCCATCAGATAAAAAATGTTTTCAAAATCTGATTTGAATTTATAATTGCTCAGGTACTATTATGTAATTCACAATTCAGAGTCGAGAGGCAGGGCATGCACCTAATTCTATGTGATATATCACTCAATAGTATAATAATTGAATTGGGAGATATACAAATATATTTCACAAAAGTATGTGACATAAACTAGTATATAAAAAATAAAAATTATCAAATATAGCCAAAAAAATGAAAAAAAAAGAGAGAGAAAATCTGATGTATATAAGGTGTCTAAAGTTAATGCACAAGCTCAAGTTTTGCTACATTGGAAAAAGTAATTCTGGAAATCCCAAAAGAGGGAATAACTGAGTGGGGAGTCCCAGATGTGTAAATAAATTTCGCTGAAATTATTTGCTAATTGCTGAGCTACATGCACACAGGGGAGATTTCAGAGCACTCAATAAAAGGAAAGAGCTGAAAGTCTAAGAAAAATTAGTAGTTTATATTCCCACCTCAGGGAAACCAGAATTTTAAAGTTGAGTCAAACTAATTTCATTTCTACTAGTTTACAAAAGAATAATCTTCAAAAAAAAAATAGACTCTCATCTTTCCAATGCATTATTCCCAGTATCCATCATGAGAAAAAACAAATTGTGACCCACACTCAAGAGGGAAAAAAAACTCAAGAAAAAGCTAAAAAACCTGAATATTAAAATGAGAATACAAGAATTTTAAATAAATAATTACAAATAAGTTTGGGAACTTGAAGTAAAGGACAGTCATAATGAATAGTCAGATGAGGAATCTCAGCAGAGAAATAGAAACTCTAGAAAATAACCCAACAGAAATTCTAAAACTGAGAAAAACCATATGTACTATTAAAAATGTCTTCATATGTGGTAGAACAAATGGTTACTAAGCTTGAGACAGACGAATAAACAGATAAACAATTGAAGTAGAAAAGAGAGAGAAGAAAGGTTGAAAATAAATCTATGGATTCTCAGTGATCCATGAGATTACATCAAAGGGTCTAAGATATATGAGATTGAAATCTGAGGCAAAAAGGAGAGAAAGAATTGGGAAAAAATATTTAGAGAATATATTACAGTCTCCTTGGGCTGCAGTAATGCAATATTATCGATTTGGTGGCATAAACAAGAGAAATTTATTTTCTCACAATTCTGGAGACTAAAAATTCAAGATCAAGGTGTTTTAAGGATTGGTTTCTGGTGAGGCTGCTTTTCCTGACTGCCTTTTGTAGGTAGCTGCCTTTTGGCTACATCCTCATCTCACCTCTTCTTTACACATGGAAGGAGAGAGAGGGATATCTGGTGTCATTTTTTTTTCTTTTTATAAGGACACCAGTCCTTTGGGATTAAGGCCCAACCCCATGACTTCATTTAGCCCTACAGGTCTTATCTCTAAATATGGTTATATTGGGGGGTCGGGTTTCAGGTCTTCAGCATATGAATTTTGGTAGAACACAATTTAGTCCACACTAGAGGAAAAATGGCCAAACTTTTCAAATGTGGTGGCAGACATCTACCAATTAAGTCCAAGGTCCTCAGTAAACCCCAAGAAAGATAAATATAAAGAAAAACATAGCTAGTAACATCACCATAAAACTGTTGAAAATAAAAAATAAAAAGAACAACCTAAAAGCAGGCAGAGAAAAACAGTATGTTGCCTACAGGGAATTAACAACAGAAATAACAGCTGACTCTGTATCAAAAGCAAAGGAGTTCAAATGACAGTGGAGTGACATCTTTAGAGTGATTAAAGGATGTCGACTATGAAATTTATACTCAGGTGAAAGTATTCTTTTAAAAATAAAGATAAAATAAAGGAGTTTTTGATAAATTAAGAATTTAAACATTTGAATCAGCAGAACTATACTTATAAAAAGCTTTTCAGGGTTAAGAAAAAATTTGAAGCTGAAGAAAGAAATGTGAAACATCACAAATAATAAATATATAAGATAAGCATAAATAATATTGAAAAATTTTATATGCTCTGGAGGCACCTGTGGCTCAAAGGAATAGGGCTCCAAACCCATATGTCAGAAGTGGGGGCAGGTTCAAACCCAGCCCCAGCCAAAAACTGCAAAAAAAAAAAAAATTATAAGCTCTTACAGCAAAAATTATATGCTTTTATATAGGAATGATAACATATACAAATGTAGTGTGTGTGATAATAACAGCAGGAAGGATCCAAATACGTAGAACTATACCCTTTGAACCGTGGAGTTTGGACATGTCACATTTCTTTTGTTTATGCTGTATCACTGCTCTTCTTTCTTTCTTTCTTTCTTTCTTTCTTTCTTTCTTTCTTTCTTTCTTTCTTTCTTTCTTTCTTTCTTTTTCTTTGTTTTTTGCAGTTTTTGGATGGGGCTGAATTTGAACCTGCCACCTCCAGCATATGGGGCCAGTGCCCTACTCCTTTGAGCCACAGGCGCCGTCCCACTGCTTCTCTTTGTAAACTAAATAATTTCACTCAACTTTCAAGACTCAAGCCATGTGATTCTATCGGATGCAACTTCTTGAGAACTTTCCAAGTATGTAAGTATTCTTGGCTTCCTTTACACCAAAGGTATATGTACCATTATACATATTATATTATATTATATTATATTATATTATATTATATTATAACTACTTTATATGGCAATCACCTGCTAGACCCCTCAAGAGCAGGAAAGATATGTTATTACCCTTTGTATATATCTTAGCTTTCATCAATAAATCTACCTCCTGGTAGACTGTAGAAGTTCTTTGACTACAGAGATAATTATATGAATGAAGGAACTATTCACTGAAAAATGCATTTTTGAATAAAAAGGAAATCATCAAGGATAAAGAGATTTCAGTGAAAAGAAGTAAAGTTTGGGCATATGAAGTTTGTGGTGCTAAAGTAGCAATCATGTCAAGCTGTTATAAAAGTTCTAAAATGTAGATGTGGATTGTACAACTTATAGATAGAGCTATCTCATTATAGAAAATAAAATGCACAGAAAAGAAAAAACTCTTAGAAATCTCTCAAAATTCACTTTTTATTTTATTTTCTGCTTTAATCTCTAATAGTCTAAAACTTCATACAAAATGCAGGTGTTTAATCCTATAAAAGATTTTGACTATATACACTACAGTTGTCAATGGAAAAATGTTTTAATATGTTACAGAAGGCTTATTGCCTTACCAGACTTACACTGGCTCCTTATTTTCATAAGTTAACTTCCTACTGTCTAAAATGGAGCTTTCTCTCTCCATAAGTTGTTCATCTTCTGCTTTCATGATTAACATCTGGCATCAATAATATGATAGTTTGGGAAACAATTTTCATCATAAGGTTTTCTTGAGGATCTGGTTTGTTTGGAATTGTATTTTTATTACTTACACATGGCATCATTCTTTCTCTTCTGTCTTTAAAATTCAAAATTAAAGACTGACTACCTTTTAACCAAGTTTTGAGGTAATACTGCTTGTACTGCAGGGACTGTCATGAGAATTCATGAGCTTGTCCAATTACTTTAACAGATCGCTTGATTATTCCTGTGTAGAGATTTTTGTCTTAGCAGTATTCATTATTCAATTTTCAGATGGTTTTCCCATATTGGAAAGGCATTCTATTTTCTAATTCTTGACTTTAAAAAAAGAAGGTGAATGTGGCATTAAATAAGATTTGAGGCCTCAACAGCAAAAGGAGTAGAATTATTGCAAGCCTCATAAGATGCATTTAGTCAAAGATTCTTAGACATGGAAGAAGAGCTACTTTCATCAAAGATTCAAGATTAAGGTTTTACAAATGACAGACTCGTAAGCACTAGACAGACACTCACTGCTATCAATTACTGACGAGGCCAGGATAAGATAAAATGGAGGTATCCTGGTCAAATTCTATACTCTTTTTACTACCAGGACAAATTGGAAATAATATATAAATCATATATTTAAACCCGACATTGTTCAAATGACGCCTTCAACTGTGATTGGTCTTGACGCAGTAATTTTCAGCCGCCCATTCTGCAGAGAGGAATTGAACTGGTAATAATGAGAATTGTTATACAAAATCCCTAGCTTTCCTGTTGGTCCCTGGATATCTCCAAGAGGGGTTCTCTGTGGTATCTAAGATGATTCCAATAGTGTTTGATTTCTACTTTCCCACCACGGTAATTGTTCATTATAATATATGTTATTAGCTTAACTTGCTTTTCTGCCTCAATTACCCCTCAATTTATTCCTGAAATAACTTCACTTAGCTATTCACACCCAAATCCTAGTCTCAGAATTTGTTTTATGGAGAACTTAAGTTAGGAGAAAGGAAGAATTGGGATGTGTTTAGCTTTTTGAGTCTCTATAGGAAAATGGATTATGGGAATGGTTATGGCATGGCCAAGAAGTCATTTATGTGGTAGCATTTGTTATTAATCACATTTAACAAATAAAACGAAAGTCTAGATATACTGTGAGTTGACCAAAATCACACAAGAAATCGGTGGTGTGTCTGACACACATCTGTTATTTACTCACCACCAACTACAGGAAATGAGACTAGGTTCTCTGGCTGGAGTTAATCAGAAATAGACCAGGACTGACATTCTTGCACTTTTTATGATTCTACAACCTCTTTCCTCTGCTTTTCATACTGAGAAATAACATCTTTAATTTCTTATTTAAAATAACTTTGCTGGGTTGTTTGTGTAGTTAAGACTTCTACTACTGTTTACTGATCGTATATATTAGATACATGTGTGCTTATAATGTTATCTACACATTTTGTTATTTACTTTTTGGTGATTAAAAAAGGAAAGATTGAGAGGCGCCTGTAGCTCAAAGGCCCCATATGCCGGAGGTGGCAGGTTCAAACCCAGCCCGGGCCAAAAAAAAAAGAAAAGAAAAGAAAGACCACCCCTGTTTTCTTAAAATTATTTTTCTTCCTATTTTCAGTCATAACCTCAATGACTGCTTCATTCTCTTAGATGATGGACTAATTGATTATAGGAAATTGATTCTACTAAGACCTAGGACTCGGGTAGGGCTTCTCATTCTAGTTTCTAATTTGTTTCTGAGCCTTAAATAGACATAGCATAACATTTTGTACACATTATCATCTGCTCAAATTGGACCAATTATTTTCTTTGCTGTTCCTGAAATGTTGATGATTTTCTTTTCTTTCTTTCTTTTTTTTTGAAACAGAGTTTCATTTTGTTGCCCTCAGTTAGAGTGCTATCACATCATAGCTCACAGCAATCTTAAACTTTTGGTCTCAAGTGATTCTCTTGCCTTAGCCTCCTCAGTAAGTGGGACTATGAGTGCCTGCCACAACACCTAGCTACTTTTCTGGAGACGAGGTCTTGCTCTGGCTCAGGCTAGTCTTGAACTCCTGAGCTCAAGCAATTCACCCACCTTGGCCTCCTAGAGTGCTAGGATTACAGGCATGAGCTACTGCCCCTGGCCTGATGATTTTCTTTTTAGCTAGTTATCTTGCAAAGCCTTTTGCACTCCCCTAGACAAAGTACATAGCTCAATAAATGCTTATTTAAAAAAAAAAAAACTATGAGTGAAGTCTGACTTTCTACTTAGAAAGAAGGAATAGTGATTTCTGAATCTTTATTGCTTTTGCTTTCCAAGGATACTATTATGTTTCACTTTACCAGAAATTAATACCACCACCACCACCATTCCCAAATGAATGGGGAAAATATAAAGAAGACTTTAGAAAAATTAAACTTTTTTTTTCTTTTTTTGCAAAATAGCTTTATGTACTTAAAGTCACACAGTTTGTTGATGAATGATATTGTACAGTATTGTATTGATATTGTATAGTATAGTATATACAAGAATCAAAATTCTTGCTATTTAATAAAGCAGATAGAGAATGAATATTTGGGGGTGGTGCCTATAGCTCAGTGAGTAGGGCACTGGCCCCATATACTGAGGGTGGTGGGTTCAGACCTGGCCCTGGCCAAACTGCAACAAAAATAGCCAAACATTGTGGCAGGTACCTGTAGTCCCAGTTACTTGGGAGGCTGAGGCAAGAGAATCACCTAAACCCAAGTATGGAGGTTGCTGTGAGCTGTGATGCCATTGCACTCTACAGAGGGTGACAGACTCTGTCTCTAAAAAAAAAAAAAAAGAATGAATATTTGCACATCTTTGCAAAATGATTGTAGAATAAGTAACCTTCTGACAGTAATGAAAGCTACACTGAAACAAAATGTACTCTCCAACTTTTTCCGGTGTGCATAAAATATGAGAAATTAAATGTAAACTAGTTTTCTTGTGAACTCTTCTTCGGGTTTGCCAGTGATAGAGATGATATAATTCTTTCCAGGTTCCTGCTGGCTTCATTCCATTGTGTGTGTGTCTATGCATGTGTGTACATGCATTCTTGTGTGGGTAGGGGAACACACTAAGAAGAACTATCATTTTGAAACCTCCATTCTCATTTGCCACTGTGCACAATTTAAATTTAGAACAATTACAATATGCTTTTGGCATGAGGGCCCTGAACTAATTATGTGGTATTAAATTGAAAAGCTGATTGGCATATATTTACATGGCATCTGTAAAAATCATTTCAAATGGCTGTGAGCGTATCACATTTTCTTGTGAGCATGTTTAAATTCATAACTCCATTTCTGAAATCTAACTTTGAATATTAATTCATTGCCCTCAGGCTCCTCAGTCACAGCTGTTTCTTTTATAAAAACAGAAGCTTTGATGTGGCAATTCTCATTTTAGTCTATCGAGCTCTTTTGCCAAGCATTTGGAATTAGTCCTCAGGACAAAAATATTCAATCAGAGAGCTTAGAAATTGTTGAACTATCTTGGTCTTTATTATTGCTGAGAATTTAGAGTGATCGTCCATTCTTTGTAAAGTTTATTGCCTTCAATCCTCAGAGCAAAAGCTTCCATTTTTATAAGCAAGGTACTAGTTTCACACAACTCTTCACTAATTAGCTGTATTTCTATCAGAAATTATGTATGTTTATATTTAAAGTTTTATATATTCCGTGGAGCTAATAACTAAGGCTTGGATGTAGCAGTGATCAGTGTGTTTTCTTTTTGCTGAGAGGTCTTGCATTTAAGGCTTTCTAAAGAACCAATTGGATAAGTCT
Source organism: Galago senegalensis (assembly GCA_963575145.1). Lineage (NCBI taxonomy): Eukaryota > Metazoa > Chordata > Mammalia > Primates > Galagidae > Galago > Galago senegalensis. The sequence continues at coordinate 16,087 of CAUYTI010011031.1, forward strand.
TAAAGCTACAGCAGCTTAATGCTGTCAGATTATCTGCTCAGTTCTAAAAACTCCTACCATGAATTCTTGTGTATGTTACTGAATAGTAATGGCTGGCCTGCCAAGTGTGGGGGGAAAAAGACACATAAAATCTATATTGTACATTTTTATTAGTTACTCAATAAAATACTTCAACAAATAGTAAAAGGAAACATTTTCAGATGCTATCTTTGTGTTGCTGTGGAAAACTACTTTAGACTGAGTAATTTAGAAGGAGGAATTTTTTTCTCATAGTTTTAGAGGCTGAAAGTCAAAGATCAAGACATGAGTTTGTCCTAGCACTCTGGCAGGCTGAGGTGAGTGAATTGCTTGAGCTCAGGAGTTCTAGATCAGCCTGACCAAAAGCAAGACCCCCATCTCTACTGAAAATAGAAAAACTAGCCACGCTTTGGGTGGGCACCTGTAGTTTTAGCTACTCAGGAGGCTGAACCAATCAGCTGAAACTCCTTGAGTCCAGAAATTTGAGGTTGTTGTGAGCTACAATGCCCGGCACTTTAGCAACAGAAGCCAATTTGTGATGCTCCATCTCTGTACTTCTAGGCTGACACCTTGTTGCTATATCCTCTGGAGGGGAGGAACCCGGGGTCCTCACAGGCTCAAAGTAGGCAGGGTAGGAGACCAAACACCACTGAAACTTTCGTTGGAAGGATCTTAATCCCACTCACAAAAGAGGAGCCCTCGAGTCCAGATCACTTCTTAAAGACCCCACCTGTTAATACCATTACACCGTTACTAAGTTTCAATGACTGAATTTTGGACAAGACACGTTTAAATCCTGGCACAGAGCTATGGTGATATGCAGTGTGCATTCAAAATTCCTGTGTTTGATCTCTAGCCCCAAGCACCTCATAATGTGACTCTGCTCTTGGGGATAAGATCTTTAAAGAGGTGATCAGGTTCAAAGGAAGTCTTCAGGATGGGTCCTAACCCCACTTGTCATTTATATAAGAAAAGGGAATTTGAACACACTTAGAGATGCCGGGGGTGTGCCCACACAGAGAAGAGACCGTGAGCAGACTCAATGAAAATACGCACCAGAGAAGGAAGCCTCAGGAGAAACTGACCCTGATACCGAATTTACCAATTTCCAGAACTTTGAAGGAAAAAACATTTTGGTTGTTTAAACCACCCAACCTGTGGTATTTTGTTATGGCAGTCCCAGCAAACCGATACAGCTGTCACATCAAAGACATCTATACATTCTAATGTTTGGGAAAGAGAGAGGCACATTTAAGGATAAATTTGGAAAATAGTGATAAGCATAGAGTTTGGAGTCACACAGATTTGAAGAAAAAAAGAACAGGTGGCGACTACAAGGCATTTTAATATTTAACTGAAGGACAAAACCTTGTAATTAGAGAGAAGAGTGAAGAGAGAGAGTATAGGAGAGGAGGTTTGGAGGTGATGTTGGATTAGCATCAGGGGAGCATTTGAACAAAGCTGCTTTCAGAGACCACGAGGAGCGATGAGGGGTTACTAAAAGTATAAAGGCACTGGACTCCCAAATGTGGAATGTGTACCCACCCCCACATATGCAGGTCCAGATATAGTCAGAGGTCATTTAGGCTCAGTCAGCTCAGTCCAGTGGCCCAGGGGACTGTGCATCCCCCCTCTGCCTTCCTGTTGCAGCTCTCTTCTGATACTCTGTTCCCTGCGGCTTTACTGTTAACTCTCCATCCCTGACTTTTAACTCCCCAATCCCTGACTTTTAACTCCCGACTCCCCACACACTTCTTCCTTATCCCAGGATTCACACAGATAATTCAGGTGGAAGATTTCAAAAGCTACATGACATTCAATCTTTTAAGGGGAATAATACAAAGAAGATGCTATCTGAGCACATTGGTCTCACATTCCTCCCACTATCCCACCAAAATCATTATGCAGAATTTCAAAAAGGAATAAACCCATTTCTGCAAAGAGATTTGAGGTGGAGGTCAACCATGGGCGATAGATTTCAATATAACTTTGAATGATAAGGGGAACAAGATGGAAATCTGTCAGCTGGGGGGTCAGTAAGGACATGATTTCCGTCCCATTTTTGCTAAGGAATACATGCAGAAAAGAGTCTTGTCTCTTACTGAAACCCAGGGGAAAACAGTGTCCACGTACTCATGCTGCTGCAAACTGTGTCTTTGTTTTAACTTTAACATTTTTAGAACTAGTCTATAGGAAACACACGGCAAACACAGTTACTACTTTAAGACAATGTAAATGTGAACAACTTTGACCATTAAACTAAAAGTTCATTTGATAGAAGATGATGTCAACATAGAGAGAAAAATTAGAAAAGCGATTACCTTATCTCACCTGCAGAAAAGTCGAGATGACCTTGCGGAGAGGTTGAAACTAGAAATAGAAATACGAGGAATTTTCCTCCAAAAGTTTATTAACTAAATGAAGAAGTATGAATAATAAGATAGCTATCAAAATATAAGAAATGAGTAGTTAAATATACATTAACTGTCTTGATCCGGATTTTGTAAACTCTTCTAACCACTAGCTATATAATATATTATGCTATAAATCTGCATTAATGCTTGTCCATATCTGAGTTAATATAGGTTGCTTACAAATGTATTATACAGCACGAGAAATGCAAGCATATTTATTATTAGCAGTATGAAGATAACTACAAAAAATTGTAAATACTATAAGTGATTGTTTCTAGGGTGGGGTAGAAAGGGCGGGGCAGTAATTACCGTTTTCACTGGAAACTTTTCTTAGCTATTTGATTTTTACCAAGCTTATACACTGTTCTCTCATAAATACAAAATCATATTATATAATTATATTATTTAAAATATATATTAAAATTGCATTATATAATTATACAAATATGTGTATTAAAAATTATATTATATAATTTATATGTTAAATGATATATAATTAAATTATATATATAAATGATATATATTAACTGATATATATTTATATATATATATATATATATATATATATATAAAATATATATAAATGACTAGAATATGTGGCGAGGCTCCTGCCCTCTTTGAAACAAACCCTGGCACCGCAGCGTATACAAGATATAGCTTTTCAGATGGCTATTGCAAAATACAGTCCTGGTAGTCATTTTACTGTTTGGATCTTTGTCCAGGACATTTTTTTTTTTTTTTTGCAGTTTTTGGCTGGGGCCGGGTTTGAACCCTCCATCTCCAGTATATGGGGCCGGCACCCTACTCCTTTGAGCCACAGGCAGCACCCTTATGTCCAGAACTTTTTAAACATTTCTTAAGAAACCTGTAAGAACTCAGACAATGAGTCTTTTGCTGCACTTGTATTTCATTTACTCAGCTGAATGTCACAGAGAAAGTGATATTTTTCCAAAGGCAGAACAATAAACACAAATTTAGAGATAATGCTTCTGTGATTTTGCAAATTGTATTATATTTCCTTAACAGTTATTAAGTTCTACAGTGGGATCATATTTATTGGGGAGATTCCAAATTATCCTGGAAGATTCTGGTGGGTCAGAAGTATAGATGACAAACTATGACTTGTGATTGGTGCCCGAAATGGGTGGGGCTGGCTCTCTGTGGAACTGAGCCCTCAATCTCTCTCTGGGAGCTGACACTATCCCTAGGTAGATAGTGTCAGAATTAAAGTGAAGTTTGGAACCTCCAGGTAGTATCTCTTGGGTGTGAGTAGGAAAAACAACTTCTCTCCTCTCTCTTACACATACACTTTTACCCAATTATTACTGAGGGTGTGTTGGATTCTTTGACACTAGTTTTGCCAAAGATGTCATCTGAGAAGTTTTACTATCTTCCCAGTTATTCAATCTAGTTTGTTTTTAAGAGAATTTGGAGAATTTAAAGAATTTTGCCACAGAGTTCTTATCACAAAAAGAATTTTTTAATATAACATTTGCAAATAAATTGCTCTTTCTCTGTAATTATATATTCCTTTTCCTTTGATCAGTGCCCTTTTTTTCTTGCGTAGGAATTGGGTCCATGATATCCACAAGGAGAGAGCACAGATAATGCTATTTCATTTTGTTTTCTGTTTTAATTTGGTCTATACAATGAGAGATTGGATGATTATTAACAGCTCAGAATTTATAAAATGGCTTGAGCTTATCTTCTAGCTATTATTAATCTCAAATTTTTAAAATAATAATCACATCATATGTGACATCAAGAAAGAGAACAGTGTATATTTGAGAACTTCAGGGAATCTCTATGTGCATAAGTAAAAAGAAAAGAGTTATATAAAGAAAGTTCATTCCATCATTCATTGCTTTATTTGTCAGTATTGAAGATAATGCCTGCCTTCTCCTAATCTGTCCCCAGTCCCTCATCAGTTTAACTCCAGGAGAGTATGAATGTTTAAATATGGAATTCTTCCAAAATTATTGGATACATTCATAAGACCTAGAGAATTGTTCCTATATGTCTGCCTATCCATCTAGCTCAGGGGTTCTCAACCTGTGGGTTGCAACCCCTTTGTAACAATGAAAATACACCGCGGCATTAGGAAGGTTGAGAACCACTGCTCTACATGTCTCCTTGGAACTCTAAGCATCATTTGTTCCTCATTTTACAGGACAGCTCTTGGATGGCTCACATCAGTTTCTACTATGTCCAATACCAAACTCATGACCTTCTCTGCATACGTCCCTCTCAGAAAATGTTCTGCCATCTTTTCTATTGTGCAAACCAGAATCCTTAACACCCTCTTTATTTATTTATTTATTTTGACATGTCAGGTAGTTTTATTAGAAGATTTCCCCAAAGAATACTCCTTCAATGCCTACTTCTGACATCCTACCCACACGCACATGCATCAACTATCATGTCTTCATAATGTTGTAGAATAATGTCATTATTGTCCTAGAAGAGCATGGAAATGGGAGAGAGCTGGGTGGGATACAAACAGCCTGGGGGATCTCTGGGTCAACTGTATGCATCAGTGCTTGCGTGAAAGGATAATTGGGGCTGCTGAGAGAGGTGGTCAGTGAGAAAGGACAATCTCCATGGCAGTAATTTACCATGATTCCCTTGGGTGCAAATATCCACTTGTGCCAACCCAGGTTCTGAAAGTTAATGAATAACTGGTGATGGTGGCAGAGTTTTTTGCAGGTAGAGATGGCTGCCTTCCTTTTTCTTGAGGAAGGGAGGCCATGACCAAATAGTGACATTTTACCTCCTAATGCTCTCACACTTGTCCATTTCCCCCTGTTCCCACCATGACCACCAAGGCCTTTGTTCTCCACACAACCATTTATTTTCCTTTCCTAACTTGTACTAAGACTGGAATTCTAACTGATCTCTTTACATCTAGGCTCGGTTCCCTCCCAACTGTTTTAGGCACAGTGCCAAGAAGAAACACACACACCTAACCAAAATAATATTAATAAATAACACTTATTTAGTACTTACCATGGGATAGGTGTTGTTAAAGGCACCTTACAGATTACAGCAGGTACTACTATTTGTCCCTATCTTATAGATGCAGAAACACTGAGGCACAGAGAATCTGAATAGCCATCTCAGGACTACATAGCTAGTGCATGGTGAATCTACGATTTGAACTCAGCAATTTTAACTTCAATATTAATGTTCTGTACATGATATCACCCTCAGTGAACACAATCTCTTCTGGCTTAAAACTCTTAGGTGACTTTCAGGATCTTTAAATTCTTTTACACTTAACACTAACCCTATTTTTCCCTTCCATCCTGTATTGTTAAATATTTTTAATCTTTTATATATTTCCTTAATCATTATTTCTTTAGGGAATCCTATCGAATCCCTATTTTTAATTCCTTTGCATCATGCAGCTCTATCAGTAGTATTTATCATAGAAAACAATTTACATGTTTTTGCAATTAATTTCTGTGTCACTCACTATAACATAAATTATGAACAATATTATATTCCCTGTGTATAGTAATAGTACTCAATAAATAAATAAACGCAGAAAAGGGAGGTTAAAAGAAAAGAAGGGAGGAAGGTGGAAAGGATGAAAGTTTTTAGGGTTGACAGGTCTAAAAAGAACATTTTATAACAACTTCATTTCCAGATTAGGAATCCTTTTTATTAACATATCCTTCTTCTTAAATCAGGTAACAGTATCTGAGTAGCTTTATTTTTGACATTTTGTATGACCTAATCTTTTTTTGTTTTAGAGATCTCATTTTATTTTATGACCTAATCTTCATAATTTTATGTGCTCATATCTTTATTTTTTTTTCTTTTACTTAATTTCAATTGATTTGTTTTCTTGCCTTCAGCCAGGATTTTCCAAACTATATTCAAAATGTGTTCGTTCTTTTCCCTCACTTCCAAATACATTTTGATGTGAAAATGAGTAGCCAGTGTTGTGGGTCATATTTCCTTCTTGGGAATTCATGTTACATAATAGCATCCTAAATTCTCTGAGAGGTTTTGGAGTAAACTAACCTATTGGACTTTTTTTAACCTAATGCTTCACAAATGCATATAACCATTTTTTTCTTTTTTTTTTTATTAAATCATCTCTGTATACATTAATACAGTCATGGAGTACAATGAGCTGATTTTATACACAATTTGAAATATCTTCATCAAACTCGTTAACATAGCCTTCATGGCATTTTTTTAGTTATTGTGTTAAGACATTTATATTCTACATTTAGTAAGTTTCACATATACCCTTGTAAGATGCACCGTAGGTGTGGTCCCAACGATCACTCTCCCTCCATCCTTCCTCCCCCCTCCCTTCCCCTCCCTTTCCCCTTATTCTTGGGCTATAATTGGGTGATAGCTTTCTTATGAAAGCTATAAATTAGTTTCATAGTAGGATTGAGTACATTGCATACTTTTTCTTCCATTCTTGAGATACTTTGCAAAGAAGAATATGTTCCATATACTATTTATATTTTAGAGAAATGTATCAATTTTATAGAATTTTTCACAACACTGTTCAGAAAATGCATATAAAGGGCATCAAAAAATGTATACAATGCAATTTAAGAAAGGAAAAAACTGCATTAAAATTGTGATATTCAAGTCACGTCTCACTTCTGCAATTATAAGAGGTGCTCAGCATGAGGTGTATTCACCTTTTGTTATCAGTGGATATTGAGTATTATAATTTTAATAAAGTTTTTCCCTTTCTTAAAATGTTTATGATTTTTGGCACCTTCTGCGCAAAAGCATGTATTAATCTTTATAGGCTATCAATTGCTTATAGTATATGTCTTATAAAATCAGAAGCCTTAATCAAAATATACAGGTCTTTCTTACTTAATGAAAGCCTGGATTATTTTTTGTAACTCATGACAATCACACATGTTATGTTAAGTGATCAGAGCACCAATTTTCTCCTCTGTTTACAGGGAGGAAAGGAACATCAAGGTGGGGGAAACAGATTTGAATGTATTTTTGTTAAAATTAGAAATCACTTGTACTATAAAACGTTTTCATTAAAATATGTTTTTCAATGAATCTTGTGAATAATATCTTTGAAATAATTGTTTTACTTCTGTTCTGTTAGAAAGCATTCCTTATTTTTATTTCAACATCTGGAAAGCACAATCAAATGTAAGAACTGAACAATTTGCAATTCAAGTGGATTTCAAGTGTGAGAAGTGCATTATAATAAAGGTTAATTTTAGGACTTGTACAATTGTTAGCATACAGGGGACTATATCTAAATAAAACACCTATAGGAAATGGTAGTGAACTAGAAATGGCCACTAGTTTTTCATTATTTGGTATAAATGGACTAGAATTCTCTCATCATGAAGAATTTGATTCTTTTCATTCTCTTTCTCAAGCTAAATACCACATTTATACTTCTAAAAACTACTGAGAAATCTACATTTATTTTACTATGATTATGGTAAAGAGCTACCTTATTTTAAAATTTTCTTTAGATCCTCTTACCTCCCATCGGTTCCTGTATTTATTCTGTAAATATAGTACCTGCATAAGTAATTCTGAATATATACAAACCAATACATCCTTTTATTATGTAACAGTGTAATTGCATTATTTGGTATTTATAAGCTGGGTAAAAGACCAATAAGAACTATCTTTGAGTTAAATTACCTTAACCCTGTGTCTGTTCTGTTAATTAAAAGAAAAAAATAATACAGGCTATGCTGGTTCAGGTGAAGGCATCTTTGAACAGAGAAGCTGCACGAATGAAAATGGCGGCCAAGGGCAATTGGAAACGTGACTTTTGCCCTAAGCCTAGGAGTGGTAACCGAATTTCCTGTCAGAAACAACAGCTTATTAGACCAATTTTTTGATTTGATGAGAATGTGTTTAGATAATGACAGCCTGAAGGAGCCTGAAGCAGGTCATTAAATCCATGGGGATGGGGGCTTTGATTTCGTTTCCATCCAGGCGCAGGTAGCTGAGGCGCGGTCCGTAGCCGAAGGAGTCTTGCTCAGCAGGCAGAGTGGAGGAGGCGGGACATATGACCGAGACGTTGACACCTGCAGAGTCAAGGACCAAGGGAAGGGATGAATTAGAAGGCCAGAGAGCCTGGAGGATGGGAGAGCAGAACACTATTGCAATGGTCTGATGAGGGGCTTGGTGGCCTGATGCATGAATCTATTAGAGATGTAAACCATTTCTGTGTCATTCAGAAACTGTGCATTCCTCTGTATATAAAAGGAACCTGGAATAAACATTCCATAAAAGTATAGCTGTCTTACTGCATGTTTTGAACTACTTAATATAGAGCACAGGAAAGAAAATAAGGTTAGGAGCTATGGTAGAAACTTATGTATGTAAGGTAACAGTGGTCTTGTAAGCTTGCAAATAAGATAGGCAGGTTTAATTTACTATAGAGTAAGACAGGTAGTCTTTAGGGCAATGAGGTTCAAGTGGTATGCCGTGAGAAACCCTGAGGTGTGCTGCAAAGATTATTAAAGATCATTACTTATATTACTTTCAAAAGAATTTCAAAGCACAGTATGTATATTCTTTTTTTTTTCACTTCTTTTTTGAGCAACATAATTAAATGTGCCCTGAAAGTTTAACTATAAGTTCAAGTGTGTTGTGATACGAAGAAGGTTGAAAAACCTTGGGCATTAGAGGTGGAGACAACGATTCAGATTTGTTACTGAAAAAAAGGGTAAGTATTTGGGTAGATAGACGAATAGATGGCTGGATGGATGGACAGATAGGTGAATGGATGGATGGATGAGTAGGTAGAAAATCAGTGTATTTAAGAGAAAATGCTTGAAATTACCCTAAAAGATGGAAAATAGTCTATGAAGACGCATTTTAAAAAGTAGAATTAACATAACTTTACATATGTCACACTTACAGAAAACAACCTTGAATCTTCATACTTAAGTGTATTTAATTGGAAAGAGAACATTTGCCAAAATTTGAATTGCAAAGATGTCAAGCCAGGAAATATCCCATAAGCCTCTTTACTCGGTGAGGATGGAAGAAATTGCACACCTGCCTTGGATCAGAGCCCTTGGCACCAGAGGCTATATTGAGATTTAGGAGCATCCAGAAGAGAAGGCTGTAAAGTAGCAAAATTTATTTTAGAGACATGTGTAACAGCCGATTTCAAACTTTAATTCACATACTGCCTTTAAACTCCTTTCAACACTTTTCCAAACAAAAATACCTACCGTGATTAGGTCCCCTAACTTGGGCAGTAACCCTCTTCTGTGTCCTACTGTTATACACATATACATATTGTATTGAATAATTGTATGCTTACAGCAAAGCTTTGCTCTGATCTTGTGTCATTTTGTGAATTCGTCTTGATAAAAATAATGACTGGTATTTGTATAGCAGTTCTGTGCTTATAAACTTATATTTTTCCACATGTATCACTACCTTATCATAACACAGGCTTTATCAGGGAATATTATTTTCTCCACTTGAGCATTATGGGAACAGTGGTTCAGAGAGGTAAGGAAATGTACACAAGGTATTTCAGCAAGTCAGTGGCAGGGCTGAGGCCCGGCCTCCTTCTCTTCTGGTGACAATGAAGAGGAAGTGTCTCTTTCCATGTGCTGTCCCCTCATCCCTCTCATGCCCCATAATTTATGCATGTTTGAATAAATGAAATACAAGAAACAAGTGTTCTAAATATAATTATATTTTCATAAATGAATTATGGTGTTTCTCATAGAATGCCAGGAAGTGATGCATTTGAATAATTTTTTTTTACCATATTTGAAGTCCTTTAAGATATTTGGAAGAAATAAATAAGTCTTTGGTCACACTGCATAAGAAAAGTTCACTGTCCTATACATTCTGAGGACTTTTCATATAAAAGTATGTTTCTTAGAAACTACTTTACTAACAACTACAGTAGATTATGTAGCAAGAAGAACCAAGTTCCTTAACAGTTATTAGAACAAGGTGTGATGTAATTGTTAGCCAAAACTTCTAGCCAGGGAAATCTTATTTCATATTTATTTTCTTGGAATATAGAAATGACCACATTTGATATCTGTGTTAAGAAGCAAATAGTCAATTTCTCTTTGTTGATGGTGTTGCTGTTCTAATAGAAATTTTTTTCGAATGCTAATATTCAGAGAATTGAAGAAAATTGTTGGTATTACACTGTCTGAGTGGGGAAAAACACTGAAAATATCAGGTGCTAGCTGTCGCACTTAACTCTATGTCCTTTGGCAAATATTTTCAAGTAGCTGGGCATCAGTTCCTCATTATTCAGAAATTGCAAATAATGCCACAGAAGGTTCTTTTGGGAATTAATTTAGTTTCCAGGTAGTATTGACACTGCTGGTCCATGATTTGAGAACCACTAATTATTAGGCCCCATCTCATTCCTACTGAGGCAGAAACTCTAGGGATGGGACCAGAAACTCATGTTTTATACACTCTTCAGGTGTACACTACAATGAGAACAATTGAAAAATAGAAACATTGGGTAGTGCCTGTGGCTCAAAAGAGTAGGGCACTGGCCCCATATGCTGGAGGTGGCAGGTTCAAACCCAGCCCCAGCCGAAAAAAAAAATAGAAACATATAAGATAATACTTTGAAAAAAACCCACAATTCAGATGGAAGAAGGATAGAGTCTTACACCTTCTGACTATATTTTGAATATTACTATCTCACTCTTAAACATCCTCATCCTTAAAATTCTTGGGATAGAATCGCCAAATCACAAATACGATTCTATGTGGAATCACTTGAAATTAACTGCCCACATGTCGGTGGAGTTTTTATTGTCACACAAGGAAGGTGCCTATGGAACCACAGAAAATATATCAGGAAAAAATTGCACACTGAGTTCAGTCTCTGCTATTGTACTATTTGGCTCAGCTAACCAGATTCATCTATTCAGAAATGTTTTTCTGTTGTATCTTTTGCTTTTGACGACGGGCTAAAGTAATAGTTTCATCACTATGGAAAAATCACTGCTGTGGGGGCAATCTGCCACTAAATTCCTGGATTTTATACTCAAAGTACACTGTTATTAAAAAAAAAAATTCTTAAATAACTTGAGCCGTACCCAGTGGAAAAAATATTCTGTTCTTATAAATGGTATGTTAATGTCATTATTTGCTTAAAGGAAACTTTAGTGAGTAGTAACCAGGCAGGACAAACTTTTGACAGGTATCTCTGTTACTTTCTTACAAACCATTCTGATTGAATCTGACTTTAGGACTGCATTTTTTTTAGGTCATCCAGGAAAAAATCTCCTGAAAGTTATTTTCCTAAAGGCTTCATGCTTGGATTGAAGGTACGTAGATAAGTGCCAGGCTGGCCCAAGATATTCCTGACCTCTACCCCAGGTCCAGCCTGGTCTGAGGAATACTTACGAAGATGCTCAGGTTGTGTTTAACGCCTCCAGCCTTCTCTTTCTATAACCACTTCTCTTGCTGGCACCTCTGCCTCCAAAAATTTTGCACTTACCCCTGCCTCTCTTATCAATAGCTATTTTCAGGGAACAAGAGAGTGTATTCTTTCCACCTTGGTGATTGCCAGTAAGTGGTAAGGACTTGCCAGCTTCCAGGGGCATTCGTTTCCATTCTAATTAAGGAAAGCCTTAAACTTCAGTAGGGGTTCTAAATAAGTGTTTCCCAAAGCATCAGTATCACTGTCACCTGTGAATTTGTTAGACATGAAAATTCTCAGGATCAGCCCAAACCTACTGAGTCAGAAATTTTGGAGATGGAGCCACCACCTTGTACATATAAAGTTTGAGACTTCCACTCCAATGTGGCATTTAATTACAGATTCAGCTTAGAGGAGTTTCAGGAATCGGCTGCTCAGTAGTTTTTAGGACACAGATTCTTCCTAATACCTCTTAACTCATATTCCTTCTTAGTACTCATGGGGTTGTTTGTGGCTGGCAAATTTCCCTAAGTACGTCTACTCAGTGAGGTGGAACTATTAGAATTTTCTAGAGGAAAAAGAAGATAGAGCTATTTAGTTTGTCCAATAGATAATGGCCACTTGGATTACTGAAGTCCATTATTTGATATTTAACTTAAATATTTGAACTTCTTGGCCCATTAAGACTATCTGGGACTGGGAAAATTTAAATGTGGCAGGGAAGGGGCAACACAATTGCTATCTCTAAGGAAGCCGTAGAATACATTTAACAACCATGAGAATCTTATACACACCCTGATAGTTACTTACTTTGAATTTTGTTATGATCAAGGTGAAGATGCTGCAGGTGGGCGTTGATTCGGGGAACCTTTGTGAGCTGATTGTAAGATAGTTGGAGATCTAGAATTGAGGACACATCAAAGCCACTTGCTGGGAGACCTGCGTCTGATAATTTGTTGTGGTTGAGTCTCAGAAAGGCCACCTTAGGAATCACGTTAAAATAGTTTTCTGGTATTCCTTCAATGGAATTGTTGTCTAAAAACAGTTGCATTGTATTGGCTGGCAGTCTCGGGGGCATATTCCTCAGGGCGTTCTTGGCCATGTTTAGCTGCATCAGGTTCTTGAGGCCCTTAAAGGTGTCTCTTTGGAAGGCGTTGTCTACTAGTTTATTGTGCTGCAGATCAAGAAGGGTCAGGTTCTCCAGATTGCTGAAGGTCCCTTGAGGAATTCTGGACACCTTATTTCTAGCTAATTGTAATTGTTCTAAACTTCTTGGCAATGGAGACGGTACCTCCTCTAGCTCATTATCTTCTAGAAATAAGAACAGTAGCTTCTTCAGCTGGCTTAAGGCTCCTTTCTCAATGCCATAGTTGGTTATTTTATTCTTGTTAAGATTTATCCATCTCAGCTGGGTGGCGTTCTCAAACGGCTTCTCAGGAATGGTCTCTATCAGGTTGTTTTCAAGATAAAGGTACCAGATCCTTGAAGGAATAGCAGGAATTTCCTTGAGGCCTCTATTTTCACAATATAAGGCAGTAGGGAAGCTGGGGGGACAGAAACACTCCGTGGGACAGTCGAAGTCATGATGAACGCTCCAATCCTCTGGATCATGTACCTCATACACCTGTCTCACACTTCGAGTCCACACGGTATCTGTTACAAACAACACCCAGATGATGAAGGAGAGCGTGGCCTCCATTATAGCACCTGGAGTGTAAGGGATGTAATGGTTAGAGACTTGAGGACTTGACCTTGAATAATTTGATAATCGTATACATCAAAATGATCAGTAAATATTGCTTCTTCAGAGGAGTGGAAGAGATGTCAACATTTCACAGTAGCATAACATTTAAATAAATAAATACACATTTATTTAGAAGAGGTCATAGACAAAACATTTTGTAAACATTGAAACTAATTCACCAGCTTATAGGCTTCTGGTTTTAACCCAATCACAATGAAAGCTGAGGAATGGAAAGTGAATTTTAGCAGCTCTCAGTGTTTTCCCATTTCAAGCTATTGGATTTAAAGAACTGCACTAAAACCAGGAGTGGAATACAAGACTACAGAAAAAGTGATCTCTTAATAATTCTAGCTGGGCGTCTGTGTCGTGCCTGAGTGTAGGCATGTGCTTTTACTTTTGGTCTTAAATGAGCATAACATCTGGATGAGATTTCACAGGACTGCTGGCCCTGGAACCAAAGAAATGAAATGATCAAAGAACATTTTAGCAGTTTACTGTGACGGTAGGTTCTAGCATCTGAAGAAAAGTGTGTGATTAATCTCTTGTTCTGTAGCTGAACTTCTCAGGTAAGTTTTATTTTTTTGGAGTGGGGAAAGACCTCTGTACGTCTCAGTACATCATCTAGGTGTTCAGCTGAGAAATTGATTTACAAGCTCTCTCTAGAGAGGCTATGTATACATAAAGAGAGAGAGTTTATTGTGGAGAATTGAAAACACTGAGAGGTGTATCACAATTACAGAAGTACAACTATGGCATTATGATGAAATAAGAAGCAAATGAAACAGAAAACATATTTAGAATAAAGGTAGAGAATTTCTTTATAGGTGTGTCTTCATGTTTCCAGTATGGATAATAAAGGATAGGTTAGTATTTACTGATATTTGGTGCATTCAAAACACATAAGCCCTCCTCATTGAATATCATCAAAGGTTATGGGTAAGAAGAACTATTTTAACAGGAAATAATGTAATTTATTAAATACATTCAATAATGTATTTATAGCATATATTTATGTTAATGCAGACCTATGTGCATTAAGTTGAATCATTTGGTAATAAGAACAGATTTTACTGATTCCTTAGGAAAAGACAAAATCAACTTCCTTTATGACATGCTGATCTTTCAATTTTGTTATTAAATTTCAGAAAGTGACAAGTGTAAAGCTTCTTCCCCAACCTGTCAAAGTCCCCAGGACGGCGGTAGGCTGCTCTGGCCAGTTTTCAACACAGACAACATTAAATTTCTTTTTTGTCCAGAATAGGGATTTGCTTTAGTTATCCAAGTTGTAACCCTGCATCAGATAAGTCAAAACTTTGAATTATTAACTTTTAGGAGTTTGAAAAAGTGCAAAATCGTTTACCTTGCTTTCCAGGAATATACCGCTGAGTCCTGGGTCTGGGTCTGAAGTTTGCTAAAAAAAAAAAAAAAAAAAAAAAAAATCAGTTACAAGGAAAAAAAAAACTTTCACTAAAATAATTTGTTTTTACTTTATGCTGTCAAACCTCTTATGAGAAAAAGTAAAACCTACTCGCCCCAGTCACCAAGAACACCTTTTGATCTATTGTTTCCACTGTAACAGGGACGCAGAAGACTGCTTACCTCAGCCTCCTTGGATCTTCTTCCCCCTTTTCTATTGGTCACTGCTTGTTCACAGTAATGGATTGACCCAGTCTCTACTGTCGTGTTTTTATGAATCCTCTGTAATATATATGCACTAGTGGCTCCAACTTTAACCCCTCCAGCAACCACAGAATCTCTGTACCTAGGCAGCCTAGCAAAGGAAAGTCTTACTTTAATCTCAAGAATTTATAACTAAATTTCAGGATAATTTCACTCCTAACTCACAGCTCCAAAGATGTCATAAGGTACTAACATCTACACCTGATTTACTAGCAGGCAACTGAAGGTGGCTTTGATTTTAAGGGGAACAAGAAAGAGATTTTAAAGCATTTTTCTCTAGATCTTTCAAAAAACATCGAATAGAAAATAACAGGCAATGTCTCTGTGTATGTGAACATGTTGTGTTTGTTTCAGATATAAAACAGATGCTAGGTTTAAGGGAAGAAAAATAGAAAAATGTATTTGAAAAAACTTAAAATGATATCTGGGAAGCTATACCCAACTTTGGCACAAAACATGGTATTACACTTTGTTTTATGGAAATGTTTTTGTATGTCTATTTCCTGTTGTAGTTCTTTTAATAATTTAGTCCGAGTAATTACAAAAAATAGGATGCATTTTTGGCAGCACTTTGGGGTCAAAGGACTAGGTTGCCGGCCCTATATGCCAGAGGTGGCAGGTTCAAACCCAGCCCCGGCCAAAAACTGCAAAAAAAAAAAAAAAATAGGATGCATTTTTTTATTCATTGTAACACATTTTGCATTTAGTCCCCTATAAGACATTCTGTTACACCATAATTTTTTAAAGGCATATCTAAGATAATGTGTCTTCCATTTTTTATATTTAAGAAAAAAAATGTTATGCTGCTTGAAGAGGGATGCAACCACAAAATGCTTTCAGACATTATTTTTTTGATTGGTTGTTGTTTTCTTTTGCTTTTCAAAATCTATCATATTCTGGGATCAGGAAGCTGAATTTGTATGACTCATTAAGCACTGATCACAGGAGTATTACCAAAGATAGGGCATAGCGAAGATAAGACAGCACGAGTTCATTTTCTGAACCACTTCTTTCCTTCCTCCTAACCATAGGCAGGTTGAATGTCAAACAGAATTCAGTGTTGTTATCTATTAAATAGTAACAGGCCACCTCCCAGGGTTAGCCTTAGTTCATTATAAATGATATGGTATTAGTCAGACATAAAGGGAGAACGCATTTATGTTTCCAATCTTTTATAGACTAAGATCTGATTCAGACATGATCTCTAGTAGCCTTGTAGGTACATTCATACACTTTTCGAGAAAAAAAATGTTATTTGCTTTCTCATAGTTATTTCCTCTCTCTTGGATTTTTTCATTCTGTCCCTCTCCCTTTTTTTCCTATGTACCAACATTTCAAATAACAGATGACCTTCAAATCGGTACAGCCCCTTCTAGCTACTCTCTTATTCCTTAATTTCCTTTTTAGTCAAGCTAATGAGTGTCCTTAATTTTATCACACCATGTAGCTACATGTTCACTGTAGCAAAATCAGAGCAGTGGCCTGGCTGCCTTCAGTGGCGTCCTGTTCACCATTCCACACCCTTCAGTTGCATCCTGTTCACCATCCCACACCCAAGTCACCCACCAAAGAGTGACTTCTACCTCTGCTTCCCTTAAACCGCTCAGATGAAAATCAGCAACAATCTTCATATTTACTAATCTATTGGAACACTTTAGCATTGGGCTCACTTGACTTAGGAACTTCGCCCATTTAATTCCCACTGCTTTTATTAAATGTTCCTCTTAGAGGTTCTGCCATCCCCTCCTACTTTTTCCTTCCCCTTCCTGGTTTCCTCTCTATATCTTTATCCCAGAATTCTCTGTTTTTTCCCTTTAACATTTGTAAATGTTTTAGCATCTACAACTCTTTGAGATTCTGTCCTCTGTTGTATGATTTTCTTGCTCTGTACGCATTTCCTGCATGAGTCCATGGTTCTGAAGTTCCCTTCCATCGTGATGACTCCCAAGTCTGTATCTCCCAACCCAGTCTCTGGAGTAAGACGTGCACTCCAAGGCTGTGTGTGTGTGTGTGTGTGTGTGCGCGCGCGCCTGCTTTCTAGACATCTCCCACCACAAGTCTCAAGGGCACATATCTAAAATGGAATTCTCTGTCTTATTTTACTTCTAACTGTTCTTGCCATTTTATACTTTTTAGGGCAACACTATCATCATATTCAGTCTTCCAAACCAGAAATCTGGAAATCATTCTTGACTCTTCCCTCTCATTTTGTGCACATATGATAACAATCACATTTTAAGGACTCTGGGAGACATGACCCAAATGAAAATGACCATCTACAGTGCTTGCCAGCTTTGGATATCATTGTTTCCAGACTAAAAAATACAAAATACTTTCCACTGTGGGGATTATCTTTGTCATTTGTATCTTGATTTTTTCCTATAACAATCCAATCTACCTTTCTGTGATTATTGATTCATGGAGAATAAGGACTTTAACTGCAGTCACTTAATTAAGTGGAAATTGAATGAATGAAAATGATAAGATAGTGAGGTGTCTCAGTGATGTGAGTTGATAGAAGAACTTAAGAATTAATGAAAGACTCTGTCCAAGTCCTATCTGATTTTGCAAAGAGGAAGAAAGGAAAAGCCAAGGTATAATGATGGTGTGGTTGTGAAACTATCTCTCTAGTGGGAGTTTGATATTTCAGAAGTCCAAGAAGCTTTGCACATAGTAGGTATTCAATAAATATTTAATGAGTTATAGATGAGCAAATAAACACATGAGGTATGTGTACCACTTTGATAGTGATAAATTTTTCTATCAGTGTAACAATGCAGTAAAAACATAGTAAAGAGCAATAAATATGTGGCTTATAAAATGTGAGTTTGAGTTTTCCTTATGAAAGTTGTAGCTATTTGACTTTGCATGGGCTGTTTAATCACCATGAGCCAAAATCTACCCACAATGCACCTGCCCTGATAAATCTTCAAGGTCCTTTGAAGATTAAGTGCAGTGAGGAAGATGAACATCTTGGGCAAATCTAGGCAAATTTCCTAGAAAAAAGTTAAAATGCAATTAATCTTAAAAATCATCTATTCAAGTGATCATTTTTGATATATATGGAAATGAGGCCAGAAATTTCCTTCCGTAGAGAATGTAATAGTTGATATTTTTGCCTATCTGAGAGAATTCCTTCCAGAACATGAGATGGAGTCTAAGTGTTGTTGCTGTTTTAACTTCCTTTTTTAGAAAAATTTAACATTTTTTTTTGTTTTATACTTACTTCCATTGACATTTTAAAAGACAAGAGAATGCATAAGAGCATAAAGGACATGAAATTCCAAGTTTGCTAGCACGTGAGTCTGACATACGTATTTTAGCGATGGTTGCTTAGACTACTTAGGTTCCCATGGGAGCTCAGTTTATGTATAATCAATTGAACCTTTGCTAAGGAAAATGATTTCCTCTCATAAATCAATTTCAATTATGTAACCTCTCTTAAATAATTTACAAAAAATAAAAGGACCCTACTAAACTACATAGCTAACACACATATACACATATATGTAATTTAAGGGTTTTGTCAAGATAATACATTAAAATACTATAATGATAGATTTAAAAGGTTAAGACGACCATAAAACTGATAATGAAGGTAACAATTAGCTACCCCATTTATTTCATACCAGACAGCCTACTCCTAAGAGACCATTATTTTTCAACTTTATTATAGATTTCTTTAGTATTTTCTTGAATATTCTTAATTATATTATTTTTGGTCAATTTATAGATTTTAAACATCTTCGATTTTCTTTCTTTCTTTCTTTTCCTTCCTTCCTTTCTTTTTTGCCTTCTTTCTTTTTTTTTTTTTTTTTGAGACTGCGTCTCACTTTATCACCCTGAGTAGAGTGCTGTGGCATCATAACTCAGAGCAAGCTCAAACTCTTGGGCTCCAGTAATCCTCTTGCCTCAGCCTCCCAAGTAGCTGGGGCTATACAATGTTCTATTTTCTGGGCCTCCCAGAGTGTTCTATTTTTTTAGTAAACAAAAATTTGGCATTCTTACTAGGTCTCATTTCTTACTCCACCTACAGCCATGATTCCCTTCAATAACTCCTAATATATACATATCATAAACTTTGATTAAGTACATACTTAGCCCATAATTAATTATGCAATATAAATAATACCTACAGCTAAAATAAACTGTAAAATACTGTAATTCCTTTGTTGGAGAGCATTTGTTTGCTTTATATAACCACAAGCTTGGACAATTAAGTTCAAGAACTCATCCTAGAAAAAGTGCTGCATGCCTCATTGCTAACTATTTCTACAGACCTTTTTGGGGTACTCCCCTTGGGAAGCTGTGCACTGTCACCAACACTTAGTCCAACCTTCAAAGCAATTTTGGAACTCTATTTCTGGAATGGCCACCAGAGCCCTCCTTGTACAAGGTCTGACAGTGAAGTTTTCAAACTCATCCTAGAAAAAGTGCTACATATCTCATTGCTGAATAGCACTCTGGTCTCCAGATGGCCAAGCGGGGACCTCCAAAGGTGACTCTCATGATTTTCTGCAATGAGGTGTAAAACATTTTTTCTAGGATGAGGAAACAAACTTTATGGTCTGACTTCATATGTAATGCATTATATATACATACACAGATATTTCATTAATACTTTCTAAAATCTAAAGTAGAATTGTAAAACCATTTTGAAAACTTATTTCTAGTCCATGTGTAGAAAGGACATTGTGTGATGGTGAAAGCCAGAGTTTTTAGGGTTTAAGTACTCCTCTGTAAATTAAGAAGAATAATAGTGATAATAAAAGTAATAATAGTAATAGTGCTCACCTCAGAGAGGTTTCACAATGATCAAATGAATCAAGAAATGATTTAGAAAATTACAAAAGTGATGATAAATAAAATCAGGCATAGTGGGTCCATTTTGTTCTCCCGGAGGGTATTTACCCTGGAATGTCACATCCTTCTGCTTCCAAATTGTTTGCTGTTGCACACAAACCTAAGCCAATTTGGCAGATCACAATCATTAGGTTCCTTAAGGGACATTTCTGTTGTCTCATAGTTAATGAAGACTATAGGAATCCTCCCTTACAGCCTCCATGGAGATGTTATGATCAATGAGAGTGAGTGCAAATCTATCACATCTCACATAACATTTACTTGAAACAGGCATTAAAAGAATTCATGCAGCTGGGCACAGTGGCTCACACCTTCATCCTAGCACTCTGGGAGGCTGAGTGGAGAGGATGCTTAGAGCTAAGGAGTTTGAGACCAGCTTGAGCAAGAGCAAGGTCAAGACCCTGTCTAAACAAACAAACAAAAAAAAAATAGCTGGGTGTTGTGGTGGGCACCTATAATCCCAGCTACTTGGGAGGCTGAGGCAGGAGGAACACTTATACCCAGGAGTTTGATGTTGCTATAAGCTATGCTAATTCCATGGCACTCTAGCTTGGGCAACAGAGGGAGACTCCATTTCAAAAAAAAATTAATGCAGTAGGTCTTTATTGTAAGTTTTCTTCAAATGTGATCTAAGTATGCTAGAATACCTAAGGCATAGGTTAAAACTAACAAAAAAAGTAAACCACACTGTATTTTGGAACAAAGTAAATGTTTGACTGGCACAATCCTTGCTCTCTATGGCTGAGGGATCACTGTGGCCCTGGGCTTCCCTCATCCATCTCCTGTGTTAGATCCCATTTTGCTTCCTCCGCCCTGGTTCTTCCCTTTCTTGGTTAACTCCATAATACTAAGCATCAGTGCAGAACATTCTCTGCTCACTTCCTCTTGCCTGAGATACTTTTATTTTTTTTGGGGGGGGGAGAACTCACATCATGTGTTTAAACATGCAGGCTGAATAAAACCCATCCACTTACCTGATATTTTGACAGGATAGAATTATATTTTGTTTTCTTTGGTGTTTTATGTTTTCATTGCAATTTTTTTAATTAAATCATATCTGTGTACATAAATGCAATTGTGGGGTACAATGTTCTGGTTTTCTATACCATTTAAAATATTTTCATCAAACTGGTTAACATAGCCTTCACCGCATTTTCCTAGTTACCGTGTTAAGACACGTACACTCTACACTTAGTAGATTTAACATGTACCCTTGTAAAATGTACCATAGTTGTGTTCCCACCAATGATCCTCCCTCCACCAATCCTCCTCCTTCCCCTCCTCTCTCTCTCCTCTTTCCCCTTCTTCTTGGGCTATAGTTGGGTTGTAACTTTCATATGAAAGCTAAAAATTGGCTTCATAGTAGGGCTGGGTACATTGGATACTTTTTCTTCCATTCTTGAGATACTTTGCTAAGAAGAATATGTTCCAGCTCCATCCATGTAAACATGAAAGAGGTAAAGTCTCTGTCACTTTTTAAGGCTGCATAATATTCCATGGTGTACATATATTATGATTTATTGACCCACTCATATATTCATGGGCACTTGGGCTGCTTCCATAACTTAGCAATTATGAGCAGGGCTGTGATAAACATTCTGGTGCATATACCTTTGTTATAAAGTGATCATTGGTCTTCTGCAGAGTCCGGAGGCTGGGCTGAGGAGACATAGATCTCCCTGTGACTCAGGCAGGTGCAAACCCCTGGAGCATCTGCTCATTGGAGTGAACTGGGTCACAGGCCTGCAGGGTTACCAGTGATGGGTATGACAGAGGTATAAGGTGGGGAAGGAGGCATCAACCTTCCCGGACTAATTCATTTGCAGGGTAGGTCCTTCTGACTATACAGAACACACCGGAGCGAGTCATACTCAAGTTTCCAGCAGACTCCTGCTTTCTAACTGCTGGAGACCTTTTGAACTCTCCCACTTGAGACTGGGTGCTGACTGGGACAATAGAATTCTATTTTGAAATAATGTTTTTTGAAGACGTTTAAAGAAGTCATTGTCTTGTGGTTTTTGAAGTTGAGATTGTAAAGGTCAATAAAATTATGATTTAATCTTCAGTTTCTGCAATTTTATAATAATGTGATTTAAGATCATGTATTTCCCTGACTCACTAGATAAGCAAGGAGTCTTTTCTACCTAAAAGTTTGTGTCTGTTATCGTACATCGATCTTTTTCTATTCTTTCTTTTTCTAAGTCTTCGTGAACCCTTTGGTTAGATTTTCTAACTCTGTTTCATCTTTTCTAATTCCCTTCTCAAAAATGCTTCCTGGTGGTGTCCTTTAATTTTAACTACTTTTTAAATTTTCTATATTACAGATTTACTCTGAAAATGCTCTTATTCTTTTCCTAGAGCATTCTTTTTTTCATGTAATTACTATCATCTCTTCTCTGATTCAGGATATTTACTGTAGGGTTTTGATGGCCAGGTAGGTTTTTTCTTCTCCCTGTGACGGTATTTTCTTTACGTTTTTTTCTTGGTTTGATCTGAATCTTAGAGAACTTTTATGGTGGAGTCCTTCCTCACATGTCTAAATGGTTCTTTGCTGACAATTGATATTTAAAAGGAAAGTCCTTATTGGAAAAACCTATGAAAGTTGATAGCACTTGCTGGCCTCACTCCAGAACAGTGATTTTTCAGCCAATACTCTGCGTAGTACACCCTTGTGTAGTGACAGGATCTTAGGTGTGTCATGATAATTTTGAAGATCATTAATTACATTATTTTTGAAGAAGTTCAAAGCACAGTAAGTATATCCTTTTTTTTAACTCTTATTTTTATCAACATAATTTAAGTGTTCTGTGGAAGTTTAACTACAGGTTCTAGTGTGCCATGAGATAGAAAAGGTTGAAAGACACAGCTCTAGAGTGAACAGGTATAGACTTTGCTATTTCATTGAGAAGAATCAACTTGCAATTCAGTATCTATGTGTGTTTTTCTCTGTAATCATTCAATTTTCCCAGAATTTTTTTCTCTGTCTCTTAAACACGTTATTAACACACATGTATGTTTTTATATACTGGGTATTAATTCACAAGGAAAATTCTTGGTTCTCAGTGTACTTTTTATCAGTTTTCATTAATACGGAAAACACTGACTTTTTAATCATTGTGTATAAATAATAGCTAACCCCCTGTTCAGAGCTTTGACCTGAAGAATTTTGAGGCTATGCTGATTCCAAAACTGCTATGAAGCTAGTTGTAAACCTTGTCACCTTTGAGATCCCCATAGTTTGATCCAACTTTGACGTTTATGACTCTCTCTGGTATTAGTTTCTTTAGGATTCCATAGGAAGTCCTTCATCACCTAATTAAACAATAACAATCTGGCCTGTGAAGCTTGGCAGGGCTCTGTTATAAGTTTCTGTACCACTCTGCTCTAGAATCATTTCATTGAGACTTCTCAAGTCCTCCTTATTTCTACCAAGTTAGGTTAAGCACCTCCACCCTTCAGAAGGTATTAAAAGAGCATGAGGTAAGAAGCTTAGACCATTCAAAGCTCATCTCCAACACACTTTAGAAGAGGTTTCTTGAGAGATACCATCCCATCAGGGTGCTGACAACAACTACCAGACTCATAATGTCTGTGGTAATCTTGAGGACAGCCCATTAAATCTTAGATGCATTCTGTGATCCTTAATCTCTTATGAAATTGTCCTCCCAGACCATTTCAAATAGGAGCTATATTATCGCAAAAGTCACTATCAAGTAGTTTCCGTATATCATATGATATTGACTATCTGATAGTATTTATACCCTTCGCGGTTAGCTGGTCATAAAGAAAGCCTCTCAGAGGTCTTAGGTGTGATTTAACAGAGGCAGCCAGGCCACGAGACCGGAATTTATTTGGTCTCCTTTCCATTTATTTCATACACTGCTGACTCCACACTGCAGGGAGATACAGTTTAAGCTGGGCTGATCAGGTAACACTGAGTTTATGGGCAGCTAACATCAAACTGTTTCTCAACCTCCTCTCGGATCCAGTTTCTCAAAAAGATAATAGTTATTTGCTAAAGATAGAAGGCCTTTGGTTTGGAAAGCTGGAGTTTTAATTCTTCTGGTATGGTTTACCACTGGCTATGTATAGCTGTTTGATCTGTCATACATGCTTTGGGCATCATTTAATCAGATGGGTGACAGTGTCCTCAAATCCCTGGAAAGCCTTTTCTTGCCATGGGACAAACCCAGCTCCGATACTTGTTCAATAGAGAATGCGCATGTGGTAACAGGTGCTGTGCTGTTATCCAGGCAACTGGTAGTGATGATACAAGGTTCAGGAAAATGTTTTCACTTTGGAGAGATAGCCCAAGTTTCCCTAGACCACTAAAATTCTATAACAAATCAATGACTTGACTTGGCAGCCTATAGTCTTCCACTTTATTTATCTCCAATGTTCTGGCCTTCAGGTGTCTAACCTAAACAAAGTATCTACCTAATAAAGTCTACCCTCTAGATTGCATCACAGAATGTCCTGTGAGAGGGTATTTCTGCAGAATAAAATGTGGCAGAAAGTCGAGAAATTAACACAATCCAGAAATAGTAGGGCAAAATGATTTTGCCATTCTTGTCTGGCAAAAGAAAGCAGACTGCTTCTGGTCATTTTGTTTATTGGAATAGAAGGAACAGACATTATTCAGATCATTTGCTTTACACAAGGCACTAAGAGCTGTAATGATCTGAACCACATATGGGGCAGCAGTTACAACAGGAGTTGCCATCTAATTAAACTTTGGAAAATTCATTTTCATCCTCTACGACTATTCATCAACTCTACTGCCAACAGTAGATTTAAGTGGGAATCTGCTGGGAGTCATTAGCCCTGTATTTTTGAGTCTTTGAAGGTGGCACTGATACTTCTGATATTTTTACTGAAGTGCTTTTACTATTAAATCTGATATTTTTGTGGGAGTTAGGAGCTATGCAATCCTGGACTTGTTCTTTTCTAACAGAATGGTCTTTCCTTCAAGGATTGCAGAAGCTGTGGGAGAAATCAATCACTTTCGGAGATCATCTATTTCAACTCTACTGTCCAGAGAGTAGCCAGCCATTGTTCACACTGCCTTTCACATTACTAGCAGGATATTCGAATGGCAAGTATATCCACTATACCTGCTGGCAGCTAAATGACACTAATTGATCTCTCCCACTCAGGTTTGTCTTTCCTCCTTGAAATCAGAATCAATTTGTATCACTGCACCTCCCACAGTGCTGAATGTTTGCATTCCCCTGAAATTCACATATTAAGATTGTATCCCCCAAGCTGATGATATTAGGAGTTTGGGACTTTCGAAGGTGATTAGGTGACAAGAGCAGAGCCCTCAAGAAGGAGATTAAGACCCTAATAAAAGAAATAAAAGAAGCCTCAGAAAGACCACTCACCCTTTTTCCCATACAAGGAGACAGCAAGAAGATACTTTCTGGCTTATGTCCATTTCAAATAGGTCGTTAAACATGAAATGTCTGATATTGAATCAAATGTGTAGTTTTTTATACTTCCAACGAGAAGCAGTAGAATCAATCCAAGTATGTGCCTGGACTATGGACACAGTTTTGCCATCTTAAGGGTAGCTTGTTCATACCCTTAAAAAGCAGTAGAATCAATCCAAGTATGTGCCTGGGCTAGGGACACAGCTTTGCCATCTTAATGGTAGCTTGTTCATGCTGGCAGGGAAGACGCCTGATGAGCAAGTGGCAATGAAATCAGGAAAGGTGTTTTCTACAGCATGTTGAGAATGAAATATTTTTTCAGACTCCTAACTGCTTAAACTAATACGATGAATCTATAATCTCTGGAAGCATGCTCGTAACTAAATTCAGTCTACTGTAATGTCACTATTCTCCCTTACTGGTTGAGTACCTTCAGAATCTATGTATAGTTCTTAATGTTTAGCCAGTATAAGTTAGGGAATTCCTGAAATGCATTCCGAGTAATGTCTTATCCCCTAAATCCCACTTTTACATTGATACTTTATGGCTTTCATTTATACTGGGTCGAGAAACATCGAAAATGAAGGGCAACAGAGCAAGAAATTAATGAATTTCCTCCCAAAGTGATTGCCCTGTGTTAGGGAAGTACCAGCATCTTCAGAACGCTAGGAAGTATTGATGAGTCAAGGAGAGTGGGGCTTTGTCAGCAACCAAAGGACGTTCAGTGGGGGTGGGGATCCTAGGCACTCCCACTCATCTGGATCTTATTGTAGAATTCCTATTCCAATGCTTGGTGTGTGTGTGTGTGTGCAGCTGCACAGGGTTGGGGGGACCCCTCTGTTTCCACATCAATGCTCTAATTTTGATGAAGACAGAGTTCTCCCAATTCAGAATGTAATTTTTGATTTTAGCTTTCTTATCCTGCGATGGAAAGAAATAAGACTTTTACATTTCAAAGATCATTATTTAAAGCCCCTGAATGACAAGCCCTGAACTTGAGCTAAGGATTAAGGGAGCTGAATTTTTCATTCTGGCTTTTCTAGCCATCCCAGGGGCCTTTAAGCAGCTCCCCACCTGCCAGTCCTGTTGCATTCCTTCACACGTTTCCATGGCAATGGATGCCTGGCTCCTCAAATCTTCAGGAGTTGTGTCATTTCCATCAACAACAGATGATACAGATGATCTGTTCCGTCTTTACGTGTCACTATCTTCCAAACTCTCATTCCTGAGATTTTGACTACCTTTTACCCAAGGCACTCGGATAGCCCATCTTAAGGTTCCCACGTTGCCAAAAACCTGTTGTCAATAACCAATTTCTGTTACTGATTAAACAGGTTATAAACACCAAAGGGTAACTCCAGGCATCTTAGCAATAAACGGATTTCTTGCAAGGAGTGAGAGGAGGCTGAAAGAGTGGCCTTGGGAACCAGGTGGAGTCAAGGAGGCTCTGGACAAATAGAAATAATCTGCCCAGGTGGCCACTGTCATTCGCACTGAACTTCACAGGGAGCATGAGTTCCCAAGTCCACAGCCTTCCCCGGGGACCAGTGCAGACGCATCCTAAATGAAGGGCAAGCATTCGCTGGGCTAAGCAAGTTCCACCCCGGCCTTACAAGGGTAAGAAGGGGAGAAATACTTGTGGGCTACTGAGTCACACTGAGATGAACATTAAAAGAATTTCTGTACATCTAGGAGAAGACTTTGGTGTTGGGATAGATGAAGAAGTAACTGTCTTTTGCCCACAATTATATGAAGGTATAAAGCATAATTAAAATAATAAGCCAGATGTTTTTCCCCCTTTAGGAAACTTCTCCATGATTTGCACCTTGCTTTCCCCTCCAGGACTCTTTCTCTAGCCTGAATCCCCAGGTATGTAGCTGCAACCTTACCAAACTTTTTGCAATTTACCATTAAATCTTTAGGTCCAAGCCTTGCTTGCAATGTTTCTTCTGCCAGAAACCCTGTTACCACCCACCAGTCCACAGAATAC
Organism: Galago senegalensis; assembly: GCA_963575145.1. Classification (NCBI taxonomy): domain Eukaryota; kingdom Metazoa; phylum Chordata; class Mammalia; order Primates; family Galagidae; genus Galago; species Galago senegalensis. Next base: position 43,625 of record CAUYTI010011031.1, read on the forward strand.
ATATTCACACAAAGCACAGTGTCCTCCATGAAGGTTTCCAAGTTTACTCCACTCCACTTTTAGAAACTACTGTTCTCCACAAAGCCTCAAATGACTTCAACTAAAACCATGTGTGGTTTTTGCCATACATTTCTCCTTGTTTGCAAGCTCATTATTTGCCAGGTAATTTTTTTTCTTTTTTCTTTCTCAATGACTAGCTGTGTGGTGGCATCTTCTAAGTGTTTGTTTGATGAAAAAGAGGAATTAAATTTGCTTAATAGTTTTATTTGTCAACCTTTATCCCCCTAACAAAGTAACTAAGCTTCCTTTCCTCTTGAGTGTTAAGCATCCAGTTCTCAACTCTTTTCTCTACTGGAAGAATTGATTATGAAAAAATAAAATCATTTCATATCATTAGTAATTAGCATATTTATCTTTTATTCCCTTAGGAATTTTCAGTTCTACTGACTATCACTACACTCTGGAGCTAAATATTCCAATCAATTTCTTCTCTTGGATATTTTATTTGTTTATTTGTTTTTATGAGACGAAGTCTCACTCTATTGCACCTGGTTCGAGTTTAGTGGTGTCATAGCTCACAGGAACCTCAAACTCCTGGGCTCAAGAAGTCCTTGTGCCTTAGACTAGGATCACAGGCATACGCCACCATGCCCAGCTAATTTTTCTCATTTTAGTGGAAATAGAGGTCTCACCCTTGTGCAGGCTGGTCTTGAACACCTGTGCTTAGGCAGTCCACCCACCCCAGCTTCCCAGAGTGCTAGGATTACAGGCATGAGCCACCCCACACAGACTTTTTGTTTTATTATTGCAAAATATATATCTGGTCCATGACTTTTAATTAAGAAGCTTATTTTTCATAGAAGTATATTCTTTGAGAAACAGCTAGAAAGTTGTATAATAGTTTTCCTCTTTTCATTTTCTTGTTGGAATAGTCATTCATGTTCCTGGATGGAGATCAGATCCATATTTTCCATAATCATAATTTTGGATAAGATGTGATTTCTTTTTTTATTAAAGGAATACCAATCCTAATGAAGGCCTTCTGAAAGAAGCCACCAACTCCATCCAAAAGATATAACATCTATATATCTTAATCATCTAATTAAGATCTATATATTAATCATATAATATCTATGCAAAAGATATAACATCTCTATCTTTTACTTATGGCTGACAAACTCAAACAATGTAACCTAATTATTTGTGCCCTCATATTTATCTGAAATTAAAAAAAAACCATCTACAATGTATACATCAAAATGTTTAATGTTATTGTATCAAATAGTAATATGGATAACACCATAACTAAATGACTAAAAACCATGAAGAAGTGTAACACAAACCTACTTTTCTCGTGTATTAGTCTTGAATAAAACCAAAGTATGTGCTTGTTCTTCTGTGTTCGCTGCCAGTGTAGTAATGGAGATTCCAGAAACCACTGTGAATTTCATTTATCGAATTTGAGAAACTAAACTGCACTGATGGTAACACAGCCAACCATCCTCAACCCTCTGTCTGCTAAATTAGGGAAACAGAAACAAAGGGGTTGCAATTATATCGCCACGCCTCGAGCTGACACTTTTTATCTTTCAAGTTTTTTAAAGACATTTTCTCTAAGTCTTTCTTTTTCCTATAAAGGAAAAGTAATCAGCTACTTTTTTTTCCACTAAAATTATCTCATCACTGATTTTCACCACTGTTTGCATTTATATACATTGTAATTTAGTTTTTTTTCCTTGGTGAAAATACAAATGAATTAGTGTATAAATAAACAAATAAAAAATACTTAAAAAACACTGTGCAGACTCAGTGCTGTAGCTCAGTGAGTGGCTAGGGCACCAGCCACATACACCAGAGGTGGCAGATTCCAAACCAGCCTGGGCCTGCCAAACAACAATGACAACTACAACCAAAAAAAAAAAAAAAAGCTGTGTTGTGGTGGGGTCCTGTAGTCTCAGCTACTGGGGATACTAAGGTAAAAGAATCGCTTAAGCCCTCGTGTTTGAGGTTGCTGTATGCTGTGACGCCATGCACTCTACCAAGAGCAACATAGTGAGACTCTGTCCCGAATAAATAAATAAACACACTGTGCAATTTAGTGTTTCAAATATACACATGTATACAGGTGTCCATAAAGTTCTTGTGCAATCATAAATTGCACACTATTTTATATTGCACACAAACTTTATGGACACCCTGTATAAACACGCGCGTGTGTGTGTGTGTGTGTGTGTGTTAATGCCAAGTACCAGTTGGTGTTCAGAGCTTCAGAAAGTTCAAGAAGGACAATAATTATGAAATGGTCATTGTCTTTCAACACTTACTCTTGCTTGTAAGTAATTTAGAATTTGATGGTAATGACTTACGGACAGTTCTAGATCAATGTCAACTCAACAACCCTTCACAAATAGTCACGAAATACCTTAGCAAGTGTTGCAAAGTTTACAGGGATATAGAAGAGATAGTTCACTCCAGAGTTCTTAAGTTTCAGTGAGGTCTCAAACTCCTTCACCATCCATTCACAAGTTAATTCAGTATCTCTAAGAAAAGTTCATTGTAATAAATTCACTCCAATCTCTGTGCATAATTTTCATTTAATGCTATTATAAGTTAATTAAATGCCTAAGTGCACAATGTATGCTAATGTATGTATAAATGAGCTTGGAACAAATTCTCTGAAACTATTCTTAGATTATGCAACCTAAAAATGTCACACAATCAAAACTTTCCCTCAAATTCAATTCAAATAGTTGGATTCTCTTATAGTCAACTGTTAAACTCTGAAGATTTCATGGAATGATATCCAGCACATCATTTTAACTGTATCTATTATTTCTGAAGATCTTATTTATAGAAGCCTTAACATTTCAGTCTCTGTGTGTGTAAGATTGCTGTTACTAAAAATGAATTTACCTTACTAAGCCAGAAGGGAAAGATGAATATTCAATTAAAATTTGATACAAGCTTATCCTCTGTAATTTTGCCTCGAAACATGATCAGTTAGACCACAGGAGGTAGCACAGTATCAAATGACTATGTGAAGGACTATGACATACACTTCATGCACTGAAATCAATCTTAAGAAACCTCAACAAAAGGATTACTGGACAGTGGATTTTCGAAATGCATTTTTTATTGCTTCTAGAAACTATAAAATAGTTTCTTCATATCTTGCTGAACTTACGTAGTGAGTTCCAGCATTTTGTTTATAAATGGGTCTGTATCCAAAATGAATGTTATTTTCACCTTTGTATATTTTCAATAATATTCAAAGTTAATCCTACATCTGTTTGGAATTTGACTAAAATTCATCTAGAGAAGAAGAAAAATGGGAAGAATTGAACAAGCACACATATTTTATAGAAAAGAATTCTTGTAAAACAAAGCTTTTGGAATCTAAAATGACTTTGGCCAGAAGTTTGTGCCACTGAGCATTTTATTTTCCACACGTAGAGAATTGTGGATTTTATTCGAAGCATTAGAAATTTTTAAAAAGCTGGCCACGTAATATACTATATATTTCACAAATTTCTCCAAAGCCAACAACTTAATTCTAAATAATATTGTCAGCCCAAGGACAATAAATATTTTCAGTGTTAAATTCCTTTTCGACTGCTGAAAAAGCCTTTAATCTATTGGCATGATAAATTGAAAACTCACTCCCCACACTCATTTCGAGGATCTCAGCTCAACTTCATAATCTTTTTGCAAGAAAAAGTGAATTCTTTGGCTTTCTAAGTTTTTTAATAGCCAACTAATTGCTTCATTTTTAACATATGCACTCCATGAATGTTGAGTAGAGTGCTCCAAGGTAGTTATTAACGTATACCTTACCCTCTTCTAAATTCCCTTCTTTGTTATTTTTCAGACATTATTTATTTCATCCATTTATAGCACTTAGTATTTTTTATCTTAATTGAAAAGTGAATTTATTTCAGGTTAATGGGAGGGTACAAGCAACCAGGTCAAAATATTTGATTGGGTTAGGCAGAGTCCCTCTCTCTCCAAAATTCTTAAAAGATGAGAAGCATACACTCAAAGTTAAAAAAAAATTATCCTCTATAAATAATCCAAGAAGATAAAATGAGGCAACTTTTAAATAAATATTTGTTTCTAGAATCCTTCCATATACTATACGCTTTACCTAAGCAACTCTTAGAATTTAGAACCATCCAGGGAGCTTGTCAAAATTTCATGTTGCTAAATGTTAATTTTAGAGATTCTGACTTAGGTTTGAGAGGAAGCCCAGAAATCTGAACTTACTATAATGACTCCAGGGCGACACTGACCCAGATCGGCCAAGCATAACACTCTCAACAAATCTACTCTATATTTTTTAGTAAATTATTCTTGACCTCAACCTCAATTTTCTTTTCCCTCCTGCTTCTCAGGAGAGTAAATCGTAGGGAAGAAGTTAGTCAAGTCTGTTCTTTCTACTCCATTATAATCTGTTAGTAGGGAGTTACTTGAACTTGAGTGGAAGGAAGGGCATAGAATTTCACTCTGTCACCTCTGAAATATAGCCTTGTTGTCCTTTAAAATTTAGAACTTTCCATAGCCTATGAGATGGGAGAGGGAAAAAAGTAGAGAAACTGCAAATGTGCATGGCTGCCAACTGGCTGCAGTGCCAATGTGAGGACTGTAATGAAAAACCCGTGTCCTTTTCTTGCCATTTTCACCAGATGGAATCTATCATAACAATCAATTTTTTAGAAAAGGCCCTTGGGCTGGGTGGGTGGGGTGTAGACAAACTCCAGCGTTGACAGAAACCCTATGTCTGGCCCACACATCTATCTCTGGAACACTAAAAACAATTGTTTCAAAAGCCATTAATTAGTCTCTACTATTAATTAATTTTGTTCATTTTTTTTTTCTTTAATGTGTAAGCATGAACTTACTCCATGGGCATGGAGAAAGGAAACTTTCTTCTTTTCCCAGCCGGTCTAACCCAACAGATGTTTTGGCACATGAAGACTTACATTCCAGGGGAGAAGTCACTTTGTGTCCCCCAACCTAACACACTTCTTGGCAAAGGTTTAATCCTTAGTAATCTTTTGAATAAATGGAGATAAACACCTCTTCCATAGAACTAGTATTCTAATGTTGGATAAGAGCTGTGGAAATGAGCTTAACATAAGTTATAAAGGAGTAAGAGGCATGAGATGGGTGTAAATGTCCTAGGGCTCAGATAAAAGATAGAAAAGAGAAGAGAAGGTAGGGAGGAGAAGGAAGAAAAGAAGAGAGAATGAGAAGAAACTCAGGGAAAGCTGATTTGATTGCACTGTGCATTACGATAATGACTTTATACAAAAGGGGCATTGAAATTGGCCTGAAGGCATGAGGACAAGGACTGGGGAAGGTGGAGGAAATACTATTTTTAAGAGGAGCCCGTGATCAGTTAGAATTGTTGGTAATAAGCACCTCACCAGACATGTTATTTGTCTAATCAGCATTTAGTCAAGTAGATGTCCTTTAGGGTACAGAATAGGCTTTACTGTGCTGAGAGGAGTGAGGAAACTTTTAAACAAAGCAAAATGAGACAGAAGAGCCTGCACCACTGAGCACCTTGCATGTTTGCTATCAAAGACAAGTCTGTCTTATTTTACTGGCCTAATCATCATTTAGGACACCGAGTGAAAAAGTCTTTTTGTTTTTTGGCTTTTTCTGTCTAGTCAAAAACACAAAAAGTGAGCCAATCTAGTCCTCCAAAAGGAAAAAGAAAAAAAGGTCTTGTAAATGAGATTTTTTAGGTATCCCACTTTACCTTTCTCTCATTGTATGTTAGCTTTGGGGGAAAGGACACATATCTTGATCAAATTGGCTTACATGTCACAACTTACTGATCCTATTGTGCTTCCTGTAAGTAAAAGAAATTGCTTAAGATCACTCAAAGAAAATATTTGTGTCATTTTCTAGAATATGTGTGTATTTCTTCCCATAGGGCTTTCTAGCCCCATTTTCTTTCTTTCTTTTCTTTTCTTTCCTTTTTTTTTTTTTTTTGAGACATAGTCGCCATCAATAGTGTGCTGTGGTGTCACAGCTCACAGCAACATCAAGCTCTTGGGCTTAAGGGATTCTCTTGCCTCAGCCTCCCAATTAGATGGGACTACAGGTGCCCTCCACAATGCCCTGGCTACCCATTTTCAATAATGCAGTAAAACACATGAATAAGAAATCTGGCCTCCTTCAAAGTATTACTGTGTATTGTATTCTTTTGAAATTTGTTTTTTTACTCTTAATCTTTTAGTTTTCTGTATCCAAGAAGAAAAAGATATTGAACAACAGCCACTGGCCAAGGGATTGTGTCTCTATTTTGTCCTGCATTTTGCTCCCCTTCTCCACTCCAGGAACCTGGAAAATAATGTACAGAAGTCAAGACCATACAAATCGCATTTTTTGAGATTGTCTTTTCACAATGTTTCTGAGTAACTATCTTGGCCCACATGGAAAATATCCTTTTGCAAAGTTACAGACAGGCATCAGAGGCCAAGAACACTAACGGTAGCCTTACCCCTGTCCACGCCTACTCTGAATATTAAATTCCTTTTCCATTTCATTAAACAGGTGAGAAAAGAAAGTTCTAGGTATGGGTCTGGCAGGGAAAATTTTACCTTGTACCATCCTGCTGGTCTGTTAGCTTGTAAGAAAGAAAAGCAACAAGCACATGCAGACTTGTGTAAGAAAGAGTGAGCGAGACAGAGAGAAGAAAGAGAAGAGAGGGACACAAGAGAGGGGAGGAAGGAGGGGGGAAATGCCGAGAGATAGACCAACACCTTAGTCTCATAAACGTTCAGGCATCACACAAATGCCCACTACATGACTTCTATTTGGCAGGAGCTATTCATACCCTGCAGATATAGCAATAAAAATAAAAGGCTAAAAATCTCTGCCTCCCTAGAACATATATTCTGTGAGGAGTAATAAATAATAAGAAAATGTAAATCAGTAAACTATTTATGTTAGGTGGTGACAAGCTAAGGTGAGAGTTATAAAGACATGAAGAAGTCAAACTATCCTAAGTCATTTTGAGATACAACCAAAATCAAGGCGAATTTAAACCTAGTAGGAGATTTATTAGAAAGGTAGTGAGGTTACGTGCATGAGTAAGGGAGAGGAAACAAGCAAATGTGTAACAAACAGAAGCCAAACAATCAAACTTTACCTCTCCCATGTTTACATGGATGGAGCTGGAGCATATTCTTCTTAGCAAAGTATCTCAAGAATGGAAGAAAAAGTATCCAATGTACTCAGCCCTACTAT
>CAUYTI010011032.1:0-22543 GCA_963575145.1 Galago senegalensis
CTGGGACCACAGGTGCCCGCCACAACGCCCGGCTATTTTTTGGTTGCAGCCATCATTGTTGTTTGGCAGGTCCGGGCTGGGGATTCGAACCCGCCACCTTAGGTGTACGTGGCTGGCGCCTTAGCCGGTTGAGCTATAGGCACCGAGCCTAATGTTTATCTTTTAATAACACTAACCCACAATGCTGGTGCAGGAGTCTTTTCCTAACTGGGGTAGGAGCCTCCTGAACCTCTGCTATACAAATCAAGAGCTTCAGAAAAATTTATCCTTCAGGATGTATTTCCACATCTATAAATCTATTTTAAGGCAAAAAGTATATATGCACAGAAAGATTCATGTTAATGTGGTCCCTCCCATGGTTACATAAAATAATAAAAAATTACGGACTACATGTATTTCAAGCCAACAAGAGACAAGAAACCAGGTCATGTGTACATATGATGGAGTATTACACAGCCACTAAAACTAAGGATTTTTTAAGGTTTTGAATTTAGAAGTTAAAATCTAGACAGACACTGTAACTATGGCCCTTCCCCTGGTATAGGGCACTTCCCCCTTCTTTTCTTCACACTTTTCTGCACTTTCCTAAATCAGTGGAAATGAGCACATATTTCTTGTATAACAAGCAACACAAGCCCCACTTTATTCTAAAGGCTAGAATGCTCCCCTAATGGCTCTCGTCCCAGTTTATCTCCTCCTGGCTTTCCTGTGTCACGGTACCCTACAGAGAAGGCCTCCTGAGCTGTCCACCCTGGAGGGAGGTTGAAGACTCCCATCTCAAAGCCGACCCCATCTTAGGACCACTGCGGCAGATAGATCCCCACCATTTGATAGGCTCTGGGGTCTCACAAAAAGCCTGGTAGGGAGGGGAGAAGAGGATGAAAGTTAAGGGGTTAAAAGGATGGCAAAAGGGGGGCTACTAGCACAGCATGTAGGATAGCTTCCTGGGCTTATAACACTCAGTACACGTAGAAACCCTGGTCCACCAACAACCATGTGATCAGTGTCACTGAGTCTCAGACTCCTACTCTGCAAGGAGTGGATCATGAGATCCCGAAGAAGGTTGGTGACAGAACTACTGGAGGGGTGGTATGCACCATGCCTACCACAGTGCCTCACACACAGCAAGTGCCTGTAGAGACAGTTTACTGCTTGTCATACTCATCATCACCATAATCACCATCACTATCATCACTTTCATCATCATTATCATCATCATTGCCATCACTATCACCACCATCATCACAATCACCATCATTATCTCCAACATCATAACAATCACCATCACTACCACCATCACCGCCATCTATCACCACCATCATCATTTTCTCCTGCTGGGCAGATGGACCATGATGCTTTCATTTCTGTCAGAGAGTGACTAAGAAAGAGTAAAACTCCAAAGAAGGAAAACAGAACCTGTGGAAAGAATATTGACATCTCTTACCTCTTCCAAGAATGCCATATCCGCTCTAAGCTGAAGTGACCCCAGCTCAGCCCCTTCCTGTCTCCAAGGAAAGGGTGGAGGGGCTAGGGAGCATCTGACCAGCTAGGCCCTACCCTCAACTCATCCAAAGTGTCTTTGTCCCTGGCCATGACACTTTTTCTTTGATATGGGAGAACAAAAGCCACATAAGGACAAAGGCTTCAGGGGGACAGAACCATCAGAACCATGGGGGGATGGAAGCCGTAGGCAGATAGGCAGGAGAGGAGCCTCTACCCTCCTCCAGGTTTTCCCTGAGGACATTGCTCAGGGAATCTAGAAGCTCCCCCACTGGAAGGTGAGGAAGCAAGGCCCAGACAGCTTTACCTTCTCAATTGGTCACAATCCACAAAATATGTGGATGATGATCGGTAAGCTAATGTCACTTATTCTAGAGGCAGCTGACCACGGTTGGAGATGGAGGGAAAGTTCTGACACCACGTGCCTCTTCTGCTGGTGGCTTTGTGGTAGGGAACTCACCTCCTTCACTTGGAAAAGGGACAACAGCACCACCCACTCCAAAGATCCTTTTGAGAATTAAACAGCAAGAAAGGGCTGTGGAGCCATTTGGCACAGTGGCCAGTAGTAGAGGCAGCAGCACCAGGCTCACCTGGGCAGCCATAAGGAAAGGGACCAACCAAGGCCTGGAGCCCTGACAAAGGCCAATAGAGGCCCAGGAGAGCACTATGATCCATGTCAGCCCTCCAGGATCCTAGCCAGCTGCTGCTCGTCATCCTTCACCTCTCCAGGCCTACTGGATAAGGATCTGACTAGGCCTGGGGCCTCCAAGAGGACCTACCAAAAAAGGGGAGAGCACTTCACCTTCCATGGATCAAATGCTAAGCAAGGAGCCATATACCCTGCCATTCCCCCAAACCTCTTGACAGACTTAGCAAATGGTTTCCCCAGAAAGGAGGTAGGGAGCACAGGTTGGCAGCAGAGCCTGAACAAGACCCCAAATGCTTCCACAACCCTCCCTGAAGAGGGGTGTGCAAGTAGGAGGATCTGGCACAGGTGAGGTGTGTGGAGGAGGAGGAGTTGACCAGGGGCAGGCAGGTGACAGTTCTCAGTGTCACCAGCACCCAGGAGGGCTCTCCCTATCCACTTCTTATTTTGAAAATTTCAAATCCTTTACCACAGGGACACTTATACTAGATTGTTTATTACAGTTCAATTTACAATCGCCAAAATGTGGAAACAGCCTAAATGCCCCCCAACCCAGGAATGGATTAACAAAGATGGAGACTTTACATCTTTTGTATTAAACCGATGGAAGTAGAACACATTATTCTTAGTAAAGCATCACAAGAATAGAGAAACAAGAATCCTATGTACTCAATTCTGATATGAGGATAATTAAGGTCCTCATACATGGTGGGGGGTAGGGGATGGGGAGAGCTGAGAAAGGGAAGGAGGGAGAGACAGGGGAACAAGGGATTATGGTATGCCTTTTGGGGGTGGGACACAATTATAAGAGGGTCCTTATCTAACAAAAGCAATCAGTGTAACCTGGTTCTGTGTACCCTCAATGAATTCCCAACAATTAAAAAAAATTTTACAGAACTGTTGAAAGATGAGCATAATGAATAAAGTAGCACCCCCTTGTCTGGAAGGGATACACTGCAAGACCCCTAGTGGATGCCTGAAATGCAGAGAATACCAAATCTATGTTGTATATACTGTTTTTTCCTATACATACATACCTATAATAAAGTTTAATTTATAAATTAGGCACAGTAAGTGATTAACCATAATAATTAATAATTAGACAGAAATTAAGTAAATAAATGTTCCTTGAACACAAGCACTACAATACCATAACAGTCAATCTGATCGCTAAGACGGCTACTAAGTGACCAGGAGGCAGATGCAGTCTACAGCACAGATTCACTGGACAAAGGATGATTCATGTCCCAGGTGGGATGCAGTGAGAGAGTGTGAGATTTCATCTTGCTACTCAGAACAGCTTGCAATTTAAAACTTATGAATTGTTTATTTCTGGAATTTTCCATGTAATATTTTCAGACCTAGTTTGATCTTGGGTAACTGAAACCATGGAAAGTGAAACCTTGGATAAATTGGGATGAATATACCTGTACTCCTTTCCTTCAGATGCTGACATTTCCCACATTTGCTTTCTCTCTATATAATTGTTTCCTGAAACATACCAATAAGTTCCCAACATCAAATCCCATCCTCCTAATGCATCAGCGTGCAGTCTCCCAAGAACAAGGATATTCTCTATCATAACCACAAGGCCAAACATGGCCCCTCGGATTCTCTAATGTTCATTTGACCCTTGAACAATACAAGTTTGAATTGTGTGTGTGCCCTTACATATGATTTTCTTCCGCCTCTGCCACCCCTGAGACAGTAACACCAACCCCTTCTCATCCTCCTCCTCATCCTTATCCTACTTGACATGAAGACAACGAGGCTGAAGACCTTTATGATGATCCACTTGGACTTAACAGATAGTAAATATACTTTCTCTTCCTTGTGATTTTCTTAATAACATTATCTTTTTTCCAGCTTACCTTACTTTATTATAAGAACATAGTATCTAACACATATAGCACACAAAATATGTGTTAAATGACCATTTATGTGATCAATAAGGCTTCCAGTCAACAGTAGACTATTAGTTAAGTTTGGGAGGAGCCAAAAGTTATATGTGGATTTTTGACTGCAATGGGGGCTGTAAAGGGGACAATTGTGCATGTGTGTATATGTATATATATAAAAAATTTTTTTTTCCAAATTTTTCAGTTGTCCCAACAATGTTCTTCATAGCACTCAGTTACCAGGTCTCTGGGCTCCTTAAACTGGGACAGGCCTTCTGGTTTTTGTGGCCAGTGGTCTCATACAAAGACCCTCATCTGGATCTGTCTGGTGTTTCCACACAAGCATATCCAGTTGTATGTTTCTTACATAGGGCTGTGTGGTGCTGTGTATACAGATCATAGACACAGGACTGGCTGCCTCTGTAGGCCACACAGATTGGGGTCTCTTAGCTGAGGCAAGTCCTCCAGCTTCTTCCACTGTCAGTATGGAAAAGGGGTCTACATGGGGCCTTACTGCTCCAACAACCTCTGATCCCTGGGTGATCCAGCTGTATCTGTTAGTGCCAGGGGGCTCTTCCTGGCATTATGTTCTAATAGTCACTACACATGGGATGAGAGAGACTTCTGGGAATATTCTGAAAATCTGGGCCCAACCCCCCCTGGGACTTACTGGGTCAGAACCTAAAGATAGCCAGACTGGGAGCTGTCACAGCAAGATCTGTTTCAGAGCACTTGGTAAGTTGGGGGGTCAGGCTTAAATGGCCTGTCATCCATCACTGAGAGTTTGCCATGACCCACTGAGGATTTAACTTCTGTTACAGGGAACAAGTCTAAACTTGCTATCCTGTCTGCATCATTGCACTTAGCTATGGAGTCTGTGCCAAGGTGCTGGCTTGGACTCCCTTACAGAGGAATTTATTTCTTAACTACATTTCTCCAATATATTTGCTTTAAAAGAAACCCCAAGCATGACTGGTAGGAATCATACATGGAGCCACCTAAACTCCAGAAGGACGTTGCTTACCTTTCATAAGCCCCAGTTACTCAACTCTACAATGGAGTCCTCTGCCAGGCACATCTCAACAGTCCCTGACTTTTAAAGCTCTGTAACCAAGAAGCCTAAGGGCCTGGCACCAGTTGTCTCTGGTCCCAGAGGAAATGGGGAAGCCCTCACATTCCTATCTGCACCACCATTCCAGTGAAGGGTACAACAGAAAAGTCCCCAACCTGTGAACAAACAAGAGCATGGCAAGGGTGGCCTGAGAGGGTCCTCTACAGCTGCCTTGTTTATGTAAAAATCAAAATAATTCAAGACAATAGAACAGCTGCTCATTACTCTAAAAAATAGCAAGTAACAAAATAATGTTTGTTCATAAATAAGTCACATATACCTAAGGAAACCTCTACCTACTTCTGAAACCCGTGTAAAGGATCTAGTAAATAAGGATACTCTTTTACCAAAACACATAATAAAATGACTTCTACCTAACCAATGATTTTTTTTAATTTTACTTTATTTTTTATTATTATTTATTTTATTTTATTTATTTTATTGAAACAAAGTCTCGCTCTGTCACCCAGGCTAGAGTGCTGTGGTGACATCATAGCTTACTGCAACATCAAACTGTCTGGTTCAAGCAAACCTTCTGCTCCAGCCTCTTGAGTAGCTGGGACTAGAGGTGTGTGTCTCCATGTCTGGCTAATATTTTCTTTTCTTTTTTTTTTTTTTTTAACAGAGATGGAGTCTCATTTCTTGCTCAGGCTGGTCTTGAACTCCTGGCCTAAAGCAATCCTCCTGCTTCAGCTACCCAAGAGTATTAGGATTAGAGGCATGAGCAACTGTACCCAGCCTCTGTCTGACTAGTGATTTAAATTATGACTTTAAGTAAACAATTTACAGAAAACAATACACAAACTGCTTTTGAACATCTGAGATGTATAACATTACTTGTAGTAAGAAAGAGAAACTGAAACTGCAATATGATTTCTCACCTATCAGGCTGGCAAAGGTCTAAGTGTCTGGAATGTACTTTGTGTTGCTGATGCTACAGGCCAAAGCTCCTACATTCCTGCAAAAACACACATGAGTATGACCTCTTAGGTGGGAGCAGTTGATATTTTATTTATCTTTTTTTTAGATACAATATTTCACTCTGTCACCCAAGCTGGAGTATAGCAGTGTGATCACAGCTTACTGCAACCTCGAACTCCTGGGCTCAAGTGCTCATCCCTCTTCATTCTCTTAAGTAGCAAGGACCACAGGCACATGCCAGCACACAGGCAATTTTTTCTTTTTTTAGACAGAGCCTCAAGCTGTTGCCCTGGGTAGAGAGCCGTAGCATCACAGCTCACAGCAACCTCCAACTCCTGGGCTCAAGTGACTCTCCTGCCTCCACCTCCCAAGTAGCTAGGACTATAGGTGCCTGCCACAATGCCTGGCTATTTTTTGGTTGCAGTCGTCATTGTTGTTTGGTGGGCCTGGGCTGGGTTCGAACCCACAAACTCAGGTGTATGTGGCTGGCACCTTAGCCACTTGAGCCACAGGTGCTGGGCCAGGCAATTTTTTCTTATAGTGATAAGGGTCTTGCTGTGTTGTCCAGACTGATCTCAAACTCCTAACCTCAGGTGGTCATCCCCCACCTCAGCCTCTCAAAGCACTAGGATTACAGACATAAGCCACTGCACCTAATTCATTGATATTTTAAACACAGATACCTGTTATATGTCCTTTTCTATAACTCTGCCTATAGATACATGACACCTGTATACAAAAAGTATTCATTGCAGCAACAAAAGATTAGAACCAACCCAAGTGTCTATCCACAGGGGACTGAGGGAAATATTTTAGAGTGCCAAGAAGTAAACTCTATACTTGCTGATCTGGAATAATCTCCAAAATGCAAATTTTTCAGCAAAGAACACAGGAGTTTAGAGTCACACTGTTTTGATTTTGTATGGGAGATTGAAGCAAATCCATAAACATGCTGTTATGTGGTCAGAATGTTCTATAAAAACACACAGGCCTCTGATTTAGTGGCCATCTCTGGAGAGGACACACTCTGGTGGCCATAGTTGGCAAGGAGAGAGGACAGGCTATTACTGGAGACAAATTTTTGACTGCTGAATTTTTCCCTATGTGTATACAAGGTCTGACAAGTTTGTAAACTCATTCTAGAAAAAGTGCTACATAGCTCGCTACTGAATATCACTATGGTCACTTTTGAAATACTCCCCTTGGGAAGATATGCAGTGATACCAGCAACTAGTTGACCCTTCAAAGCAATTTTGGAACTCTATTTACTAGAACGATCATCAGAGCTATCATCCAGCACACAAAAACACACAACAATAATGAATTCCACTCAGCCAGATAACACCACCACATGTTAACACAAACACAGCTGTGAGACACTGAAATACCTAGGTTTGAAACCTTACTGAGTTGTTTGCACAGTGTTGCCAATGTTAAGTGCATGATAGCAAGTTTGTGAACTTGACTGTCAGACCTTGCATGATGCCAGCTCTGATGGCTATCAGAGAAAGCGGCCAGAAGCAGACAAGAACTTGAAGAACTTGAGGCTCTCACAGCATCACAAAGGAATGACTCTAAGCAGAAATCCATCCTGCCCAAGGATGGGTTCTAGTTTGTGAAACAAGGCCACAAAAGCCAGACATGGAGACTGAGCTTGCCCATGGCACTTCATTCCTTCATAATCACTGCTTGGTGCTATTGCTGGAGGCCCTATAGACAGGGAGACGCCCTCTCAGAGGAACTATAAAAACTAAAATGACAGAGGTCCCAGTGGCCGTTCTCTACATGAGAAACAACACCACCAAGTCATTTCAACATCCTTGGAATGACAGACAAACGAAATTACAGATAGAGGGTGACAAAGGGTGAACAGATAAGCCAGGTAACCCTTTCTGAATAACAGTGTATAAAACGGTTTACTGCAACAAAATTATAAAGCATACTAAAAGCAAAAACAAACCCCAAACTCCACAGAGTCTGAAGAGACAAAGAAGGGATGAGAACCAGAACTGGAGATGGCAGGTATATTACAATGATCAAAACAGGAATGTCAAACAGCTATTATGAATATGCTAAGGTTTCTGAATGGAAAAAGCAGGCAACCTAAGCCAAGAGATGGAAACTCTAAGAAAAAAATAAAAAAAATTTGCTAGAAATCAAAAGCACCACCACAGAAGTGAAGAATGCCTTTGATGGGCTCGTGAATAGACTGAACAGGCCAAGGAAAGAATCAGTGAGCTTGAAGGTAGATCAATAGAAACCAGCAAAACCAAAATGCAAAGAGAAAAAGGAATAACAATCACAAACAGAATACTGAAGAACAGAATTATGAAAAGCATAATATGTACTCCTAATGGGAGTACCAGAAGGAAAAAATAAAAGAGATTAAGAATGGAGGATATATTTTACACCTGGAAAACCCCAAGGACTCAACTACAAAACTCTTAGAAGTCATCAAGGAATACAGCATCCTCTCAGGATACAAAATCAATACTTACAAATCTGTAGCTTTTATGATTTGTAATCATAAAATCACAATAAAATGACATAGTTTGTAATCATGTAATCAATCAGTCAAGCTAAAAATATAGTCAAGGACTATATTCCTTTTACAGTAGTGCCAAAGAAGATGAACTATCTGGGCATTTCCCTAACAAAGGACTTGAAAGATCTATAAGGAGAATTATGAAAGTCTGAGAACAGAAATAGCTGAAGATGTTCACAAATGGAAACACATACCGTGCTCATGGCTGAGAAGAATCAACACTGTTGAAGCCTCCCTTTGGTCACCATTTGCAATCTCCGCTGAGAACATTGCAGTCCATCTCCCAACTCCATCTCTGAGGAAATCATTGTTATTGGTGTGATGTTCAACCTTCCAGATCTTTTCACTATAGGCAAATGTATATGAGAGAGTAGTGTGTCTATTCAGAAAAATATGTAGTGTGTTTTATATATACTTTGCAACCTGTTTGTTTACTTGAAATCATATCACAGACATCAAGCCCTGTAAATATGAATAGCTCCAATTCCTTCTTTTTTACTATTACATAGTATTTCATAGGAGGAATATACCATAGTTTATAGGGTTCTCCTATTGATAAATACTTTTCTAAGTTTTTTTTTTTTTTAAATTTTAAAAAAGTATACTTCAAGGCCGGGCACAGTGGCTCATGCCTGTAATCCTAGCATTCTGGGAGGCCAAGGCAGGTGGATCACTTGAGCTCAGGAGTTCAAGACCAGCCTGAGTAAGAGTGAGACCCCATCTCTATTAAAAATAGAAAAACTAGCTGGGCATTATGGTGAGTTCCTGTAGTCCCAGCTACTTGGGAGGCTGAGGCAAGAGGGTTCCTTAAGCCCAAGAGTTGAGGTTGCTGTGAGCCATGGCACTCTACCCAGGTTGGCAGATTAATACTCTGTCTAAAAAAAAAAAAAAAAAAAAGATATTGCAAAGCACCTTTTTATGCTTACCTCATTGTGTATGCACACACATCTTTCTCTAGGGTAAATAACAATTTAATGATGTAATACTGGGTCATGTAGTATATATGTGTTTTTTTTTTTTGAGATGGAGCCTCAAGCTGTCCCCCTGGGTAGAGTGCCATGGCATCACAGCTCACAACAACTTCCAACTCCTGGACTCAAGCAAGTCTCCTGCCTCAGCCTCCCAAGTAGCTAGGATTACAGGCTCCCGCCACAATGCCCAGCCATTTTTTTTTTTTTTTTGGTTGCAGCCATTATTGTTGTTTGGCAGGCCTGGGCTGGGGATTCGAACCCACCATCTTAGGTGTATGTGGCTGGCGCCTTAGCTGCTTGAGCCACAGGCGCCGAGCCAGTATATGCGTTTTTACTTAAATTATCTTCTAATGTATATATCCAATGGCAGAGTATGAGAGAATGAATTTTCCCACATTACTGCCAAATTCCATATTACCACACTTAAACACTGCGGCCATCTGATGGGTTAAATCGGTGTTCTACTTCTGCTTTAGTGCTTGTCTTTCTGACCACTAGTGAGGTTGGATGCTTGTAGACGCTCGCCCGCGTTACATTGTCTCCTCTGTTAAATTCTTATTATTTACTTGGCTCACTTTTTCTAATGGCTTTCACAGAGTGATTGATAGAAATTATTTATACCTGAAGTTATTTCGTGATGTATTTTTAGTATTTATCTCAGTCTGTCGCTCGCCTGTTATGTTTATGGTGTCTTTTCATCTCAAAGCAATTTTGATGGAAATATTTATCATTCTTTTCAATTCTGGAGTTTGCTTTCCCTCTCATATTTACATAGGCCTTGCTCACCTCTAGCTCATAGCGAATTCTCCTAGACTTTCTTGAAATACTTTACGGTTCTATCTGTACATGTTGGGCTCCTTATTTTGGTGAGGAGTGAATATACTTCTGTTTGCTTTTGAAAAGCTTTTGAATCATCTGAAACTTCCTCCCTGGTTTTAACCCCCCCCTTCCATCATGTAGTACATTTCCATTTATTCATGAGTCTTTTCAGGGTCGCCCCTTCTCATCATTGTGCTGCTCCTTTATTTCTGTGCCAGATGCATCTTGGAGAAGTCTTTGCCGGCCTCCTCACCTAGAATAGCTCCCTCTCACTCACTCTGTATCACATTACTCTGCTTTCCTCATTATATATATCTCTTTAAAATTCTTTATTAGTTTGCTTGTGTACTATAAGCTCCATGACAGCAGGGAACTTCTCTGACCCTTTTCCTGATGTGTTTATGGCTTGCAATAGTCTCTAATAGGTGTTACAACATAGTTGCTAAATGAATGATGGAAGGCCAGTGACTTGTCCAGGGATATTTGCATTTGTGAGGTTTATTTTTTAAGGCTTGCATACATTGTTTGTTAAGGAACTTTGTACTACTAGCTAAAGAAGTGGGTAGAGAAGGGCCTTTCCAGACCCTCGAGGTTCTTCTGTGTGTTCTTTTCAAAAGTCACATTGTTTGAATATTGAACTTTTGGAAAGACTCATTCAAAGGGGCAGAAGAGGTTGATGCGTGTTCATAATAAACGTTGGGGATGTTTACTTTTAGGGTATGAAGTTTAGGATGACCAGATACAATCACCGAAGATGTGGCTCAAGGCAATCATTAATTTATTCTACAGGTATTTATTTGGGTTCTCTGTTGAAAATACAATACTAAATAAAATAAGCATAGAACTTATGGCAGGGACACAAAATAATAGCAGCATTAAATTATATGTATATATATATTTCTGTATGATTAGAAACTATGGTCATGTTTATGTCGAAAAATTGTAAGATATTTTAGTGCACCTAAATGTGAAAGGGGTCAGAGAACATTTCCCCAAGGAAGTGACCACTGAATGGAGATTTGAATTGGACAAAGAGAGGACAGAAACTTCCAGATGGAGGTCCCTAAGCAAAAGAAAATGGGGAAAGGAAATAAAAGAAGCCCAATGTGACTGAGGTGGCAATGTTGAGCAGGAGAGCAGCTCTGGTGAGACGGGCACTGGCCAGATCAAAGGGTAGAAAGAATAGTATGATGACAAACAAAAGCAAAGATCGAAGCAACAACAACAAAACTCCACGTGGAGTTTGGAGTATGATGTGTACAAACCCCAGGGACACTCAGGAGTTTTGTTCTCTGTCAGCTGCATAACCCGATCCTCCTCCTCATTTCCTTCATGGATGAAAACAAACCTCGCTGAGTTGCTGTGAATATTGAATGAGATCGGCCCTGAGAGGGGTTAGGTAACACTGCGCACGTACGGTCCTTCCAGGTGTCCTGCGTTCCTTCTGTGTTCATTAGCTACTGGTCACTCTCATTCTAAGTAAAATAGAAAAATAATCACTGGTTTTGGAGATTCGTAGCCTGAAGCCAAGCAACCATTTCAAAAGGAAATTAGTCAACATTTCTTGCCCACCTAGTAAGTTTGGCTTATTTCTGTTAAAGACCAATTTGGAGCACATACTCGGTACAAGATTACTTTGGCAATATAAGAATGAAACACTTTGAAGCCGATGATTAAGTGAATAATTTTATAACAGTATTATGGAAGATCAAATAGAGGTAAATTTAGCGTGTGTTTTGGTGGAGGGAAGGAAGAGGATGAGGTGTGTAAAACATTCTTGTGGGAGGAACCTTGAAGGCAGCTCTGGGGGGAAGACTGTTGTGGCCAGTTACCCAGCAGGAAGGTACCGTGAGACAGAATAATAGGATGCTTTTGCAAAAGACTGCTAGGAGAGGGTGGTTAACCAAGACGGTCCTGGGCCTCAGCACTCTTTACTAAAAAAGAAATTAATGAAGTTGATACTTTGGAGAAAGGAAAGTGTTCTTTTGCTTAAAGGGTAGCAACCCACTGGGCCACAATTCCAACAGGTTGGGAAACATAGCCCAGGCCAGAAGCCAGATGTCAGACAGGCGTCCTTCAAAGAAGAGACAGAAGGGACAAGGGTTTTATACTGAGGGGGCTTGTCAAATGCATTAATGCACATTTAACAAGCTAAGGAATGATTCATGAATATTCATGAAGGGAAATCATGCCCATGTAATTGCGCTTCATCTCTCCCATCCTGCCCTGGCTGGGAGAGTTTAAGGTGTGTATCTTATTTCTGGATCCCCTTGGCTGAGAAGGGTCCATTCAGTTAGCAAGGTGCTTAGGATTTTATCTTTAGGTCTTCTTTCTGGCTAAGATATTCCAGAAACAGCAGTAATGGCCAAACTTTAGTTTGTTCTATCATTGATGGGGTGGAGTGACTTTTTGTCCTAGGTCCACCCAGGCCCTCAGTGGGACCCTTATGGGAGAGATTTAGAGCCATCAAAGTCCAAAACCATTTAAACATTTTGGGCCAGATGGGAATAGTGATAGATAGTTATTCATTTATAATTCCTTAAAATCTTTTAAGCAAAATAGTTGAAAACCCAAAGCCAAAAACATAGTGATAAAATTAACTTGCCTGTAAGTATTGAGCTACTGCAGGCTAAGTTTTAGTGACAGACTTGCTTATGGAAACGTATTTTGTTAAGACCATTCTGTCCCCTAACTTGGCCCTTACAACCTCACAGCCCTTTCTCTTCCATCCCTGGGCCCAGAAGGAGGAAGGGCTGTCTGCACAGTGCCAGGGCAGTGGGAAGTATCGCTGACACTGGGAAGCAAGCTGGGCCCAGGGGGATTTTAGATGAGGGAGATTTGTAGGCTTTGCCAAATTCTCTCTAGTCTTCGGGCTATCATGACTCTGGTTTCTTGGAAATAAAATGAGAGAAAAATAACATTAATAATTTGAAAATTAAAGAAGAAGAATTTGGGTTTCCAAATGGAAAAAGGAGACTCTTTCCTTAGGGATTCAAATAAAAACATCACAAAGAAAATTATAACCTGTATTGTCTTCTATTTTTGTAGTCAAGAAATAACCAGGATTTAGCCCAAAATTTGGACAAATAATAAAAACAACTTTAAGAAAAGGACAGGTGGGCGGTGCCTGTGGCTGAAAGGCGCTGGCCCCACATACCAGCGGTGGTGGGTTCAAACCTGGCCCCGGCCAAAAACTAAAAAAAAAAAAGAAAAGAAAAGAAAAGGACAGCCTAGGATTTAATAATGGAACTTTTTTGCTTTTTTTCCTGAGATATATAATTTAATTTTATCTCTCTAGTTTCTCATTTTTATTAAAGAGTAGGACCAACTTAATTTGCAAACTAAATTTTAGTCTTATTATACTCAATTTGATTATTTGCATATAGTAAGAATAGTTAGTAGCTATAGGCCTTCTTTTTCAAAATTGACTTTGCTAGAAAACCTTCCTTCCTTTTTAAAAAGGAATTTCAGGTTCTTTAAAGGTCTCTTGAGCTAACTCAAAGATTTAATTGCCTGTAGATACCTGTATGAATTGTGAAATTCCTTTTCCCCCCTGAGGTCCCTAAGTAACCTGAGATTTCTGGACCTGTTGGAAAGTGACAGTTGCACTTACCATAGACCAGGAAATGCTATTGATGACGTATTAGGTCAGGTTCCTTCCACCCCGCTCCCTGCCCACAACCAGGACTTTTATTGGTTTTATAAGAGTCAACTTAATTCCTCAAAGCACTCTGGGCATGTTTGAAAATATGATTTGTAATATATTTGGAAATGATTATGTATTCAAAGAAATTGCACGGCTCTTGTTAATGCTATATTAATAGGTACTTTCTATTTTGGTTGCTGATACAATGCTATCTTTCTTTTTCTAATATTATGTTGTAATTCTTTTTTACATAGGAATATAATTGATTTTGTATAGTTATTTTGAAGTTAGCTATATTGCTGAATTTTTCTATTGTTTTTGGTAACTTGCAAGTAACTTGGTAACTCACAAGTAATGAAATTTGTATTTTTTTTACAAACCATTGGGATTTTTAAGTTATCATAATTGTACTAGCTAGGATCTTCAACTTTACTAGGAGTGGTGGTAATGAGTACACTGATCTCATAATTGATTTGTATATAATGCTTCTGTTTCCTCATAAAATTGATATATTTGTCCCAATGTTATCTCCAATGATTATGTCAATGTTTTGCCTATAGTTGATGTTCTATAAATATTCATGGAATAAAGGAGCCTGAAATAAAAATAAATAAATAGAAAAAAAAAGGAGGAAAATATGCCATTCCAGTCAAAGCCTTGGTAAAATAACCAGTATCTCTAATTCTGTCCTGTTATACAAGAAAATACCAATTCTTGTTGAACTTAGGCAAATAACTCTATTGCCGTCAAATGAGAACACTTATGAATAGTTTCCACATTCTGAAGAAATCAGAAATGTTTCAGATTGTTCATAAACTATACCAATTTTTTGTAAACTATAAATAGCTCAAGAGAAGGGGAAAAAAGTTTTCTTGTCTTCTGGAAGACAACATAAAAGAATTCGCAATGTTTTAAACAAATGGTTAAAAAAAGTAGTTCAGTCTCATGTAATTCTTATATTGCCTGAGATTACGTTAGCTATCCTAATGACTACATCATATTCCCTAACAAAGTCAGCCAGTTCCTTTAGAGGGAATTTAGCTGAGGTGTCTAGAAGTTAAGTCTGAAGCATCTTCAGTTTGAATAGAGGAAATTTTCAGAAAGAAACCCATATGTTACTATTTGGAGCACACTATCCTGGAGTTTGTATGTCACAAGGTGTAGGACCTCAGTGGGGGTCGGGGGGAGGGAACTGGTGGCAATTTCATTGAGTCCAAATCAGAAAAACGGAAGAAGAGTTTGAAAACATTATTGTAGCCAGAAAATAATTCAGGATTCAGTCTGAATGATATAATCTCTAAAGTTAGTAGAAAACAGCTTTTGAGAAAAACTAAAGTAAATTAACAATTCTCTGTGGATGTTCCAAAGTCTTAGAATACCCACAGTTAAATAAATAATTGACAAATAAAATTTGGTTATTTCTGTGGCATATGATAATTTAACATAATAACCGTAATTAGTATTGATAACCCATTAAAGCATATCAGAATTTTAGGATTCGCAAACAATTTTGGAACACATGTAAATAACCTGTTTACATCAAAATGTAACTCAAAGAAAGTTAAACACAGTATGTAGGGGTACAGTGTAGGGGTATCTAGCACACAAGGACTGAAGTACAACTCAGACTTTATCTTACCAGTTCAAACAGTATAACCTAATCATATGTGCCTTTATGTTTATCAGAAATTAAAGAAAATAATAGTATCATGCCTTAAGTCAATACTACACTGTCTTGATTACTGTAGTTTTATTTTAAGTCAGTAAGTCATGAAGCCAAGTAGTTGGGTCCTCAACTTTATTCTTTTAAAAAATTATCTTGGCTATACTATGTCTTTTAAAAATATATCTTTACAACCTAATGCTTTTTAAAGATAACTTTTGAGATCATCTCAATTAGGGATTTTTCTCATGGTTGTTCCTAATTTCAGATGAGAACTGAGCTGTTTATTACAGCACAATTCACAATTGCAAAGATGTGGAATCAACTCAGTGCTCATCGATTCATGTGTGGACTAACTAAATGTGGTATATGTATACCACGGAGTACTACTAAGCCATAAAAAGGTGAATTAATGCCTTGTGCAATCATTTGGATGGCCCTGGAGACCATTATCCTAAGCAACGTATTTAAAGAATGGAAAAACAAATACGACATGTACCCGGTGTTAAATCTGAACTAACAGATGAGCACACAGTGCACAGAGGGAAGCATAACTCAGTGGAAATCAGTGAGAAGGAATGTTGAAGAAGATGGGTGAAAAACCTACCTAGTGGGTACAATGAACACTATTTGGGCAATGGGCACTCTTATAACCCTGACTCAAGGATTACCAAAGTGATACATGTAACCTAAACATTTGTACTCCATAACATTGTGAAATAAAAAATTAATTAGCTGGGGGTGGTGGGGCTTATGCCTGTAATCTCAGCCCTCTGGGAAGCCGAGGTGGATGGATTGCTTGAGCTCATGAGTTTGAGACCAGCTTGAGCAAGAGGAAGACCCCATCTTTAAAAAATAGCCAGCCATTGTGGCAGGCATTACAGTGGTAGGTAGTTTCTAGCTACTCAGGAGGCTGAGGCAAGAGAATCACTTGAACCCAGGAGTTTGAGGTTGCTGTGAGCTATGATGCCACTGCACTCTACCAAGGGTGACAAAGTGAGACACTGTCTCAAAAAAAAAAAAAAAATTGGTAGTCCCAGCTACTCCGGAGGCTGAGGCAGGAGGATGGCTTGTGCCCAGGAGTTTGAGGTTGCTGTAAGCTATGATGACGCCACTGTACACTAGCTCGAGTGACAGAGCAAAACCCTGTCGGGGGAAACATATAACCCCAAATCCCAGACCTTTAATGGAGGAGAGTCTTAATTGTTTTTTCATAAAAGATGGTTTGCATTAATCATTTTTAAAAATGTTAAAGAAATATACCTTGAGGCAGAACATGTCCAATCTCTTTAGTCCATTTTGGAAGTAAACGTTTTACACATTAAAAGCCAAACTGATGGCTTTAGAGAAATTTGGGTTAGAGGTTGTTAGAGATAGACAAAAGAGTGAAAGACAAAAAGGAAACAAATTGGGATACTGAAGGGACAACCCCCCCCAAATTTAAATACATTGTCCCATATCTTCCTTGGTTAATTTATTAGCTCTGTGAATAAATCTGTTTAGTTAGGAGCTGTATCCCATTCTAAGCATTGGAGCTGTCATCATTGTAGGACATTTTCATACAGAGAAAATTTTCTTTAAAACTAGTTGAGTAGAAAAACAACTATTTAGGAGCAGAAATGGAAGGAGAGGTAAGAAAGAAGAACTGACTCTATTTCATGTGTCGTTTATTTTTTGCTTTGAGTCTCTTTTAACTTTAAATCATTCTCTTTATGGGAGGCTAGGAGAGAGTTTTGACCCCATTTGGAAAACCGAGAACACCAATTATAGCGTCATCTTCGCTGTTTTGGAAGGTTTGATAGCCTCTTTGTTTTAATGGAGTACGCCAACTGTAGAGGTCTCCTAGATTTTACTGTGGCCCACAAAGCTTTAAATCATTTTAGATTTCAAACATTTACAAGAATTTTTTATAGCTTTTTAAGCATGTTAATCACTAGTGTCTCTGATAGCTATGGATCATAGACCATTGTCTCAGAACTAAAGTTTTTATGGCTGCACTTGGTGCTGGACCAAGAGTCCATATGCCTGTCACTCAAGCCAATCAATGGAGAGGCGGATGATAGATCAACAACTTCACTGTATTTATAGAAAAGCCAGCAATTCTGGAGAACACAGGATATCTCCTCAAAGAGCTGCTTTGCTCTCCTGTTTCCCTTCATTACTTTTATACTCTTACAGTAAAAGCAGCATCAGTAATGTTACTAACCATCATAGTATGCGTTAAACAGATTCTTCCTCATGGGTTACAAGGTTACAAAATACGTGAACTGATACTGACACAGAAGTCCATATGTTATGCAGATTTCCTCAAAAAATGAGGAATTTCTCTAAAGTGTCCTTTTTCTGTTCTAAGATCCCATCCAGGATATAACATTGTATTTAGTCATCACATCTCCTTTGGTTCCCTTTGCTGTGATAGTTTCTCAGTCTTTCTTGTTTTCGATGACCTTGGCAGTTTTGAGGATGACTCATCAGGAATTCTGTAGAATTTCTCTCGGTTGCTTTTCTTATGAATAGACTGGAGCAATCAGTTTTGGAGAAGACCGCAGAGGTAAATTGCCATTCTCATGACCTCATATCAAAGACACATACTACCAGTATCACTCATCAGCGTTGATGCTACTTGGTGGCTTGAGGAAATGTTTTTTAGATTTCTCCAACACAGAGTGATTCTTTTTTTGTTATCCATTTTCATACTGTACTCTTCGTTTCTTTTTTTTGAGACAGAGTCTCAATACGTCACCCTTGGTAGAGTGCTGTGGTGTCACAGCTCACAGCAACCTCAAACTCTTGGGCTTAAGCGATTCTCTTGCCTCAGCCTCCTGAGTAGCTGGGACTACAGGCATCCACCATGATGCCTGGTGATGTTTTTGTTGCAGTTGTTATTGTTGGTTAGCTGGCCGGGCTGGGTTCGAACCTGCCAACCTCGGTGTATGTGGCCAGTGCTGTAACCACTGTGCGCTGGGTGCCAAGCCTTCATACTGTACTCCTTGGGAGAATGTTATGGGCAGCTTACACTTAAGGAGTTGGGAGAAGGGTGGTAGTAAGGCTTCATCTTCTTATGAGTAAGATCATCTACATAAGTTATTTGGAATTCTTCCATATAGGAAATATGTCTGTTCTCCCCATTCATTTCTTCACTCACTTATATATTTTTTTTATTTTTTAATTTTTTTTTGAGACAGTTTCACTTTGTCACTCTTGGTAGAGTGCCATGGTGTCACAGCAACCTCCAGCTCTTGGGCTTAGGCGATTCTCTTGCCTCAGCATCCTGAATAGCTGGGAACATAGGCACTCACCACAATGCCAGGCTATATTTTTGTTGCAGTTTGGCCGGGCTGGGTTTGAACCTAACACCCTTGGTATATGGGGCCAGTACCCTACTCACTGAACCCCAGGGGCCGCCTTCTTCACTGATTTATTTACATGGGCATGAACTCAGGGATATTTATTTTGTAGTTGGTTGCCCAAATTGTTCCAGCTTTAGCTATTGGGAGCTCTTCCAGTTGGCTCCTGTATCTCTTTAATGTATCCCCATTGCCTTTTTCAATTTCTGGCACTAACTGATACTCTAGGCTCGTCTTGTATATATCCTGTTCCAGTCCTGGAATCAGCCATTTTCCCAAAGAACTTTGCTTCCTTTTATTGCAAAATAGTTTTACAAGATCTGGACATTAGGTTTGCTCATTGCTAATGAGATGTTATTGCTTCTAGGCCTTCTTTGCTGATAAAACACATAGTATGTGTATATACTTACCCATGCACGTAGTATAGACACATACCTATACGTATTCCTATGTGTAACTATCTGGATCTCTATTAAACTAAGCATATGTTCATACTGATATCTCCAAGTCTAATCTGTTTGTTATCACATACACCGTTCTGAGGAAACTGAAAAATACAGAACCCTAGGTACCATTCCATGGTAATGAATCAGGATAAATAGTGGACTTATCTATTTTGAAAGGCGAATATGTTAAAATTATTGAATGCTTTTCTTGGTTGAACACTGGAATCAATATCAAAATTATGAGGACATTGGTTGACATAATAAATACAAGTTACACTTTACCACTGTTCACCATGTGGGTAAGTATTTATCTTAGCCAAACTTTGTCACCTGGCTGTAGTATTGCTAATTTTGATTTTGGGAGTGGACTATCTAACAGAGTTTGAAAACTCTTAGTATTAGGAGATCGTTGGATGTGCCATTCAACTCCCCAAGTCTATGATTCAAAGTCCTAAATAGAGAAGTGGGCACTGCAGGAACCCAGAATTAACTGTGAGAATGGTGCTCGTTCATGATGGTGGGATCTGCTTCACTCATGTCCTTTTCTCTTTCTCTCTCTTTTTTATTTTGTATGGTTGGTGGCCTGAAGACTCCAGTTCCAACACCGCCTTCTGAGATGGTCCTGATTCCCAGAATGCCCTTGGTACTACTCCTGCTGCTGCCTATCTTGAATGCTGCAAAAGCTCAGGTTAATCCAGGTAACACAGCCCTTACTCAGCTGCCTGCTGGAGGACCAGCGGAACATGTTCCCAAGATCAGTGTTCATCCTGGGCAAAGCCCTACCAGAAGGGCCCAATAGCTCTTTAAAAAAAAAAAGCATTTCCATGGTGAAGCATGGCCAAATCAGAAACAGAAACTAGTATACTTCATATATCGATAATATTATATATGACCTGTTGAATATTGTGAAACATTTTAGAATAAGATGAGCATTTTTTAAAAATAGGAGGGGTGGTGCCTGTGGCTCAAAGGAGTAGAGTGCTAGCCCCATATGCCAGAGGTGGCAGGTTCAAACCTAGCCCCGGCCAAAAACTGCCATAAATAAATAAATAAATAGGAAATGTTTTTAAAAAATAAAATAAAATAGGAGGTGGAAAAAACAACCATTTGCTTCTGTGTTTTCTGGGAAAGCCTGAAGGAGAGAGTTTCTTGGTGCTTTAGAGAATGTTTGCAGGTTGGTTTGCCAGTTGTTTCTGGCTGGCTCAGGCCTGGATGTTACTTGCATGCATGTCCTAGGGTGCTTTTCATACCCAGGTCCTGGGGAATCTCAGGCAGATTCTCCTTCCAACGAGGTATGGCCATGCTTCAAATAGATATGTTAGGGAACTCTTTTAAGCCAATTTTTTATTACCTGTATTTTTAAACTTAAAGTCTGAAATTTTATTATTTGTCTATTATACAGTAATGCTGCTTACCATCCTACCCACAGCTCAGTGTGTTAAGACATGCATTTATTTTGCTCATGGCTGGGCTTGAGTGAACTGTTCTCTGGTCCTTCTTGATTCACTTGTGTATCTGGGAATCAGTTGGCTTTTGGCTCATGTAGGATGGCCCTGGCTCTGATGACTGGGGCAACTTTGTTGTGCTCTGTTCCATCTTCCAGCAGACTAGCCTGGGTAGATTTTCATGGAAATTTCACAGGAACAGAGCAGAAGTGAGAGCATTCAAGTATTTTTCAAGTCACTGCCAAAAAATGTTTGCTGTGTCTTATTGGCTAAAGAAAGTCACATGGTCAAGTGCAGCGTCAGAATGGGAAAGTGCAAAAAAATCATGCGGTCAACTCTGGATACAGGGGTGGGTGAAGAATTGGAGGTTTGTTTTACGTTCTGCCACAAGTATCAATACAGAGAAGTATACATAGCTTAAGTGTTCGGTTTGATGAATTTTACAAACAATATATCCATGTAAGCAGTAGTCAGGTTGAGAAGCAGAACTGTACTAACACTTCAGAAGTTCTGTGCTTGCTCTTCCCAGCCCCAAAGGTACCCAGTATCCTGCTTTCAACACCATGGGTTAATTTGGCCTGTTTTGGTACTTTATATAATTGAAATCATATGATGCATCTTTGTGTCTGGCTTTTTTCACTCAACATTTTGTTCATGACCTTCTTCCTATTGTTGCATGCAGTTGTCAACCGTTCATTCTTACTGTTGTATGGTATGACTTTGTTTGAACACTTTATTTAGCCAGTCTACTGTAGAGGTGGAGTTGGATAGTTTCTAGCATGGGTCTATTATGAATAAAGCTCTCGTGATCATTCTTGCACACAACTTTGGGTAGAGGTATCTACTCCGTTCTCTAGTGTACACACCTAAAGGAGGAATTTCTGGTCCATACATAGCATATGATTTACTGTTCTGCACAATGCAAAGAATTTTCCAAAGTGATTAACCAATTTACCATCCCACACCAGCAGACGAGCGTTTCACATATTTCATGTGTTACATGTTCCCTGTATTCAGATTCTTGAGGGAGCTTTCATGTTGTCCTCATAGCATAAGGCTGCATTGTGAAAAATGCTTACTCTCTTCCCCTTCACTAAATTTTCATATGCACAGGCTTCTTTATAGCCTCAATAGGAAATAATGATCAGAGCTCCTTAAAAGTGAAGAATTATTGTTTAAATGAGTCCAGTGCCTTGTTACTACTTTCTCATAATAACCTCAGCTGGTGCGTCTGAGACCTGAACTTGCACACCATTTTTTCATTTGTTTGCTCTGTAATCCTCTCACCCACTTGTTGAGGTTTGATTGCCCCCTGCTCCATTCTCCCTGCTTTGAGCTCCACGGAAGAGTAGAGTGCTGTGAGTGGATAGAGTGGAAGGACGTTTTGGTGCACTCACGCAGACTGGCGTGCCATGAGGGCATTTAAATGACAAAACCGAGATGAACGCCTATGGTTCATCTTATAAGGGTACATGTGAATCTTTCTAAATGTAGAATATAAATGTCTTAACACAATAACAAAGAAAATGACATGAAGGCTATGTTAACCAGTTTGATGAAAATATTTCAAATTGTATATAAAAAC
>CAUYTI010011037.1:0-15296 GCA_963575145.1 Galago senegalensis
TGGTCCCAGCTACTTGGGACGCAGAGGCAAGAGACTCGCTTGAGCCCAGGAGCTGGAGGTTGCTGTGAGCTGTAATGCCACGGCACTCTACCCAGGGGGACAGCTTGAGGCTCTGTCTCAAAAAAAAAAAAAAAAAAAAAATGAAAATGTTTGAATAAGGAGTGTACTTGAATTTATTTCATAAAAACAGCAGGTGCCTTTATTCACATAGTCCTGCTAAAGGGCCCTCATAATCTCCAACTGACATGAGTATATGTAGGGAAGTGTGTAAGTCTCAAACTCATTTATCAATAATTCTATTACATGGGCAGTGATAAATACCGTAAGGACTCAAAAACTACAAATAAATCTTCAAAACAAAGTTAAATGCCATATTACCATTCTAAAATAATTGTAGGCAGCAGCACAGATGCACATTACTGAATACAATAGTCTGAGAAAGAAAAAGAAGAGAAGGGAGAAGAGAGGTGGGAGTTGGAGAAGGAGGGAAAGAAAGAGGGAAAGAAAGGAAATGGAGGAGGATATAAAGGAAGAAAACAATACTCCAGTAACTCAAAAGATAATCAAAGTTTGACAGCTGGATGTAGAAAATTATTTTCTCATTTCGTTCCATGCTCCACCACATTCCCTTTGCAGTCAGTGAGAACTCCACACTTGGGTAAGTTTTGAGAGGTACACCAAAAGCTTAAAAACAAGTTTGGCATTTTTGAATATTAAAAGATCTGCATTGCCAATAAAATTCCCTCTGAATTACTCAATTTGTTGCTTTTCTACACCAAGGAAAATAGTCATATAATAAATAATGAAAGTCATAACAATAAACAATTCTTTAGTATTAACAGTCTCAGTCTAATACCAAATGAAGACTGACTTGAATCTTACCATAACAAACTAGATAAATGGATTACTTTATTTCTACAGTATCAGAGACTCTTCCCCATGGCGTACTTTTCATTCTTCTATCCTGGTTTTATAGGAAATTGAAAGGAAAAGGCAAGATCTTAACATTTCATAATTAATTGCTGAAAATAAATGTATCTAGAACCTCTATAAAATATAACCTGCACATATTCTCATCTGAGAATAGACTAAATATGCAGAAAACACTTTCTATTCTTATTCTTCACATAGATAGGAAGAAACATGTGCAAGTGGAAATAAAGGAAATATAACCTCTTCGTGAAACCTCTAACATCACCAAACTATAATGAAATTAGCCCTCATTTTGTTCAACAGTGTATAAGAAACATTCAATATGCTAGAAGTTTCAATTATTACATAGATTCTAGTGTGCATTTAATACAATTAAAAACTGTAACAACAAAGGAATCATAAGATCAAAATAGAATATAAGAGGTTTGTTGCAATGTAAACTAACAAGCCTGTGTATGACTCTGGAGCCTTTCACTGTGCTCAACTTAGTTGGTACCATTTTGCTTACCTGATTTCTGTTATCCTCTTAGGCCTTAAACCCTTGTGTTTGGAGACACAGAGTAACAACAGATCATTTGACTGAATCAATACATAATGTTAAAAACTCTTCCATGATGTGCAAGTTTGCAACCAACTCAAAATGTTCAGATGATCAGTAACCAAAATTAGCAATAGAATTTTTACTGGGTTAAATGGATAGGAATATCAGATAATTTCACTCTGTGGATTAAAGAAGTTAATACAATAAGGTCACAATCTCATATTTAAAATCCTCGGAGCCAGGTATATTTCAGGATTCAGATTTTTTGAATCCTAAAAAGGTAAAACAATGCATATGATGTAACATTCCCAGCTAGATCTAGGATAATACCTCATAATTAATACTATTATTTCTGCAGCAAAATATATAAAAATATTCCTTCCTAAGAGGGCTTAAAAACTATTTTGAACAGTCCCATGAAAGTCCAGGTCAGGTTTTGCTACCAAACAAATTTTGATACAAAACTTTTGAAGGAAAAAAAAAAAAAAAAACTTTTCATTTGCTTGTCAGAGCTCTTTAAATAAAGGATCACAAATCTATTTCCAACACCACTATAGATCAAAGCACGTACAAAGCCATTTTCAAAATATACAGAGCTTATAAATTTATCTGAGATCAAAAAGGCATGGCAAATTAAAGTTTCGCAAAGCAGTAAGTTGTTCCTAGCAAATATAACCTTAAAAGTTAGTAAATACAAAAGCTACTTAATTTTAATACTCAAATAAATTAACTGATTGTCGAGACTACTTAGAACAATTTCTGCGTCAGAGATATACGTATCTGAGTAAGACAGCACTGCTTGAGAACACTCATGCCTGGAGTCTTCTGTACTTTCTTTACATTTAACCACATGTTGCATTTCCCTAGCCTTTGGGTTTCACAATGTTTGAGATTTCAGGGATTTGGTGTTTTTCTCATTTATGTTCTCCTTAGCTTGCTCCTTTTTTACTTAAACGCCTATTTTGTGCAATGTATCAAGCACTGCGTGTGTAACATTTCTCCATTTTCAGGCCTTGACACAGGGTAAGTTTTAATTGTTTATGAGGAGTGCCCCAAGTAGTTAGAATGGTTCAAGGACCATAGTTTATAATTTTATGTGTGTAAATATATTGAAGGTTTTCATTATAACATCATTCTTGCTTGCATTCTGATATGCTTTCTTGACTTAAAAAAAAAAAAAAAGGAATAAGTAGCCTTATCACAACTGTGAACTGCCTATAAACCCCACAGCATAATTTATCTAAATCTTTTAAATTATAATGTATATCCCATGTGTAAACATCAGGCACATGAATCCTGATGGAAGAAAGTTTGAGAACTGATGCTCTAGACATTCTAATGTGTATCAAAGTCACCAGAGAGAATGTTCAGTGCTGTCAACTACCCAGCGAAAAGAAATACGAAGAAAAGAGCTGTTTTCCAGTCTTATACTATGGCTATTTAAAAGAAGTAGGAAAATCATTCTCCAAATCTCGAGAAGCACTGGACTTTACTGTACTATACCTCAGCTCTGCTTTGTTTTTCTCCTTCTGGTTATCTTATTATTTCCTTCCCCAACAAATTACTTGTCCGGCACCTCACATCTAGTTAAAAACATACCAGTGACACCAGAGTTGAGAATCACTTTAAAGAAAAAAAAAAAAACACAAAACTGAAAGGCCCAGCATTGAGAAATCTGAAACAGTGGCAACTGGGGTAAGGTGAGCTGTAATTATAAAAACAGATACTACACACTGAGTGCTAACTATGAATAAGGGTCATTACACACCTTGTCTTGTGTAATTCTCTTATGAGTGTATGGTAAATATTAATGTCTGTTTCACACATGCAAGAATGAAAGTTTAAGAGATGTGAGGTAATATACCCAAAGTCACTCAGTAGGTAAGGAGAAGTGGCGGCAGGAGTGGAACCTGGGGCTCTCTGGCTGCAAAATCTCTGCAACTTGTACCGCATATGCTACTACGGGAATATCTATAGAAGGTGATAAGGGCCCTCTCAGTTTTGCAAAACATAGCCAACCAACAGTGAAGCTGGAAGAGACCTGAGCGGTCAATGAACTCTAACCCCACATTCAGAGCATGACTCCCGTGCAATCTTTAGCTATCTGTCCCTTGTATCACAGTTTCTTGAAGTTAAGGCACAAGACCTCTCACCTGCTTCAGAATCATCTGCTGTACCAGCTAAAATCAAGATTTCCTGATCCCACCCAGAAACACTGAATCAGAATACCTAAGAAAGAGACCTAGGTACATCCATTTTATCAAGCATTCTAGATTGGTATTTTTCAAATTAAAAGTCATAAAATTAATTTAGTGAATGACACCCAGTATTTTTTTATTTAATAAAATTGCTTGGAAAAGATTAGGTAGGAACAGAAAATATCAAGAGTACTATATTTTGTACTGTTTGAGGAAACAGTTTCAATTCTTTTATATGGATTGGGACATAATATATATTTTAAACATATAGCTCAGTCAAAAACATTTAAGAAATACAGCTGTCTTAAAAAATGTTTATCTTCATCGTTATTTCACCTTAAAATAAGTTATTGGGCCTGGGCACAGTGGCTTACACCTATAATCTCAGCACTCTGGGAAACAAAGGTAGGAGGATTGCTTGATACCAGGAGTTCAAGCCCAGTCTGGGCAACAGAGAGAGACCCTATCTCTACAAAAAATAAAATAAAATTACCCAGGTTTGATGATGTATATCTATAGTCCCTGCTACCCGGAAGACGGAGGTGGGAGAACTGCTTGAGCCCAGGAATTTAAGGCTGCAGGAAGCTATGACCAGGTCACCACACTCCAGCCTGGGCAACAGGATAAGACCCCCATCTCTTTAAAAAAAACAAAAATAATAACAAAAAAAAGTTATTAGCCTTTTATTTAATTATTCCTTTAAAAAAAAATACAACCTGGGCGGCACCTGTGGCTCAGTGAGTGGGGTGCCAGCCCCATATACCAGAGGTGATGGGTTCAAACCTGGCCCTGGCCAAAAACTGCAAAAAAAAAAAAAAAAAAAAAAATACAACCTTGTATATTCTTTTTAGGATCTCAGTTATTTCATTCCAGAAGCTTCAGTTTTATTTCCTGTTTTATCCATAGGCCATATTTAACTATTAGTTTAATTACTTAATCAACATTTTTAAATATTTTTAATTTTTTATGATCTCATACAACCCAACTCATTGTTTTTAACTTTGTGTTTTATACAACCTCCTCGCTATTTGAAGTTATTTCACTATCTAGATTCATGAACTGACTCACATAATTTTAACTTACTAAGTTTATATTTTGGTAGGTGTGTAATGCCTCATGGTCTATATCTCATCCTTCAAGTCTTCCACTCTCTCTTTCACCTTCTAGGTATACATACTTTTAGATAAAAATTCTCTGCTGGTTTGCCTTCTTTTGCACTCCCTCGTATAATTGGCACTTATTTTAATTCTTACCTCATGTTTTTCTTTAAAGAAAAAGAGGGAAAACAATCCCCATTAATACATGAGGATTTTTTGAGTATATCTCTACAGTTCTTGACATTTCAAGGAACTGTAATTGCCTTCTAAAGGATAATATGATCACATATGAATGTTGAGTGAAGTTGTAATCAAAAGTGCTTTCCTCAGGTATGATTTAAAATACAGAAATATCTACAATTAGACACAGTATATGATAACTGCCCTTGAGGTAGCTCAAGCCCACTGACTGAATTACAGTCACACAATCTTCAAGGTGGAAGAACCTCTCTTCAGTCTCAACCTCAGTCTTTACTAACTACCTTTAGAGCAGTGTTTCTCCAAGTGTAGCCTGAGCACCACCTGTACCTAATTTACCTGGGGCATGTGATAAAACAAAGCAGCAAAATTACAATGTTTTTACTGAAGTTAGGTTTGTTTTCATTTCATAGTGAGAGGAAGGAGTCTAACTCAAAGGATAGGAGGAATACCACTCAAACCTATTTTTAAAGGTTCCCTTAACGATGAAATGTTAAAAAATGAGGAGGACTTCAAAATACATGTTCAAGCAAAGGGTCTTCTTCTTAAGAACCTGCTTAAGTTTAAATCTTAAAATACAGGCATACCACATTGGTGGTGATGAATATGTCAAAATTAATTGCCTAAACTTAAGAATTTAGAACACTTTAAATACCACAATTGTAAACATTTTTATACTTCTTTAAGACATTAATAATTTCAGGGATTTCCTTAGTACAGCAAATATAGTCACATCTATAATGAGAGTTTTCAAAAAGTTCCTTTCTAAAATAAATAGATTGAGCTGTGCAACCTTTATTATTTCTAATAAATATTTTTAATATAAAAGTAACTGATATGACAAGATCCACTTAAAAATATAGCCCTGGCTTTAATAAATGTTCTTTATGAAATGTGGGAAAATGTAAACTTTAAGCATGCTGGTTAATGACTAATAATTAGAAACTGCTTGTGATTTTACTAAAAAGTATGGCTTTACAAATACTTTAGCTGCTAAGTTAAATTTTTAGAAGTTGTGCCGCATTATTTTCAGATCTGATGTTGTTGTTCTTAACTAATAAAGAAAACTTGATCAATTACATAGCTGATTGCAGCACAGGCCAACCATAATTCTATGTGCATCCTGGCTCTCACTGAAAGGGTTTTTTTGTTTGTTTGTTTGTTTTTGAGACAGAGCCTCAAGCCATCCCCCTGGGTAGAGTGCCATGGCATCACAGCTTACAGCAACCTCCAACTCCTGGGCTCAAGCGAGTCTCCTGCCTCAGCCTCCCAAGTAGCTGGGACCACAGGCGCCTGCCACAACGCCCGGCCATTTTTTTGGTTGCAGCCATCATTGTTGTTTGGCAGGCCTGGGCTGGGGATTCGAACCCGACACCCTAGGTGTATGTGGCTGGCGCCTTAGCAGCTTGAGCCACAGGCGCTGAGCCTCACTGAAAGGTTTTAAATTCAAAATCTAAACATATCTGTTCCAATAGATTAAGTATAAAGATCAGGTCTGCAAGGTCAAAGGTGCTATATACACGTTTTTCAAAATATGTTACAAACACAACTGTCTAAAAAAACTCTTAAAACTGAAACTTTTTAAACAAAATTTGGATACAAAGCTCTAAATACCTCTTTTTTTAATCTCAAAAATTAGAAATTTTAAAAAACATCTAAGTCTCTAATGCAAAAAAATTCTTCTTAAAACTGCCACAGAACTTCCAAAGAAGTAACACTAGGAAACGCCATGGATGAGCCACCCTGTCATTAGTTAACATCCAGTGTATAATGCAAATTAAGGCTCCAGTTGCAGAACTTAACAGAGATATGCAGAATAAAAAAATGAAAAGTTGGGAAACTCATACAGACGAAGAAGCAAAAAAATCCTTTAAATTCTTATTTTGATAAGTCTCAAATCTAATAAATGTACCTAAGATGCAAATAACCAATAATTCATTGTCAAAGTGACTTTTTTAGACTACTTCACGGACTTCAAAGACCAAGATTGTTCTTGAAAATATCATTTTAATGAAGCAGTCATTTGATATCTCAAAGAAATACAAGAGCTCATCAGAATGCTTTTATTCTGGATATTACTAATTCCCATATTAATTTTTGAACTGGTCAAAATTTTTCTATGAGGAAAGAAGTAATATTAAAAGTTTCTTGTGGTAAACAAAATAATATGCCTCATATATATAAAGGAGGAGTTCTTTACTAATCAGGAATGCACTTTGAATACTTTGACCATATGTTCAAAGATGAAAAACTTTTCATCCAAATAAGTTTTTTAAAAAACCGAATACACTGAAATCTATATATTTTGTTGTGCACTGAATTCGTCCTAAAAAACCATCTTATTCCAGCCACTCTACCTGACCTGTCATGTATGTGACATATCCTGAAGCTCCAAGTGGACAAACCTCCCAATTTATCAATAGTAATGCAATATTTGCATTCCATAAAAAATGTTTGACATATTTTTTATTATAGAGATAATCTAAAGTCCACATTAAAATCAAAGTATATTTTCTTACCCGATGGAGACTTACAGAGAGGCCTGGTCTTCAATTCTTCATACTCAATTCTTCATAATATTAAGATAACATTTTGTTAACGTACACAGTAGTCCAGAAATCCAGGAAACAAAATAAAGTCCCTGAATTTTCTTTAATGGACAACTGAGTTCATTTTCATTCACAATATACAATCTACAGATTCACAATGGTAATATTACAAAGCACCACAGCTGATTTACACAATTTGGTACTAACTTGTATTCTTAACACAGGAGCAACTGAGAGTACCTGGAAGTTCTTTTACCATAGAGTGGCAAACTTACAACTTTGTTTTCTGTAGTTTGAGCTCACCATACTGCTTTCAATGTTCTATAGCCCTCCATTTCCACCTACACAATTACCTCTCACCAATAAAATTTTCAGACACTGATTGTCCCTCACTATTTTGCAAACATTTCTAGTTGGGAAGCATATATGTATAAAAGACACTTAAGAGCTCTCTAAGTCACTGCTTATTATTCATAGAGACTACTAAAATGTTCCTAATTTCCCCAAATGCATACATTTTGAAGGAAATTTTGATCAATTTTGAATCAACCTAGGGCACTAAATGCTAGATTTACTACACTGCCCAATCCACCCTTTCCCACCTCAAAGTAACTGTTACAAACACCACCAGTTACTCAAGAAAGAGAATCTGGCAGAGAGCAAGCAAATGTCAGTCACTATAATTTGAGAAGCCTCTGCACGATGCTTCCTTGGGTTTTTAATAATTCTTTTCTCTCATACACTGTAATCTTTCTATAGTATTGCCTAGCCTTAAATACCCCAGATCTTTGAAAATAAACTGTTGAAATAATTACCCTTAGATAAACATGAACATTTAAGTTATCTTAAAATAATAATAACAAGCCATAGCTGAAAACACTAAGAATCATATTGACTTCTGCTGTGGGAAACTCAGTGAGACAAGGTTTCTGGGGTGTTGTAACCCCA
Source organism: Galago senegalensis (assembly GCA_963575145.1). Taxonomy (NCBI): domain Eukaryota; kingdom Metazoa; phylum Chordata; class Mammalia; order Primates; family Galagidae; genus Galago; species Galago senegalensis. The sequence continues at coordinate 8,465 of CAUYTI010011037.1, forward strand.
ATGAAGCATCTTCCTCTGTGAACAGTAAAGACCCTTATGTCATTACTAGTGTCATCCAGCTTGCTTGTATGAAGAGTTTGCATACTTACCCAGGAAGGCAAATGGAAAGTACACAGGGAGGAAGATGAACTGCGGCAAAGCCTTTGTCATATGATAGTGACCTATAAAGTATCAAATAAAGAAGGTACATCAGTATGGTAGAGCTTTACAACAGTAAAGTCCCAAGTCCTGTAACATCTATGAAAGAGGAGTGTCGAAACCCTGGAGTTCAACTCCCCATCAACCTCTCTACTTTCTCTACTACCCACCCTGGAGAACTGTGGGGACAGGAAAGGCAAAGCTCTCATTATTCAAAGGGCAGAGGCTAGGGGTTGGGGGGAGGGTAGCCCAGCTGGCATCCCAAGGTGTCTCCAGCACCCTGGCTTCCTATTCCCCGTATGTACAAAGCAGAAAGTTGATCCATTCTGCAAACGCAAAACCCACACGGCGATCATACATCAACTTGCACAAGTGATCACCGCCCCCAGGACAAATACACCAGTAACCAAATCATAGCAATCGATAGGCAGCCCTGCCCAGGAGCCGGCAGGAGGTGCCACCGCAGCGGCAGCAGGGCCAGGTATCTCAGTCTCTCAGTCTTGCAGACCTGGGCGGCCACAGCCGGCTCCCAAACGCCTGGCCCGGGTCACAATCCTGAGACTGGAGATCGGAACCCACCGGAAAAACACATTCGCCAGAGCCCACAGCGACAAGTGCAGGGCCACCAGGTCTGTGAGGTCGGGTGGGGGTAGCTAGGAAACAGAGAGGGAGGAAGGCAGCGAGGGATCCCACCCCGGCTTTGTTGCTGGTCACCATCAAGTTTGCATCTTAGTACAAAATGTCGATCTTAAAGGCTGACAAGACAGAGGCAGAGGCAGAGGGAGAAAGAGAAAGGGAATAGAGTCCATCTTGCTTTGGGGAAGAGGGGGGAGAGAAAAACGAAGTGCAAATCCCACACTCTGGGCGTAAAAGTCTTCTAAACACCTTTCGATAACGGAGGAGCAACGAGTGGAGTGTCCCCGTGCCCGTGCCTGCTCGAACTGGCGGCAGTCTGGGCAGAAAACGCCTCCCTCTCCTCCTCTTCCTCCTCCTTCCCCTCCTCCTCCCTCTTCTTCTTCTCCTCCTCCTCCTCCCGCGGGCCCGGAGAAGATCCCGCCGCCACTGCCTCTGCCTCCGCTGCCCCCCAGGGAGGCACCGCCGGCGCCCGGCCCGGCGCTGCCATTCCAGGCTTGGACCGCGCCGCGCGCGTGGGGCTGGGCGCGGGGTGGCCGCGCGGGGACGTCCGCGCCGGGAACCCCCCGCACCCCCTGGCCGCCGGCTGGCTACAAAAGTCGCGCGAGCAGAGGTGGCGGCAGCAGGCAGGGGAGGGAGCGCGCGTGGGGGTCCCCACGCCGCGAGTGGGCAACCCCAGGGGATGGCGAAGAACGCCCCTCCCCGCGCAGGGAAAGTACCCCAGTCCCCGTCAGCCAGCCCGGGGAAAGGCAGCCCGGCGTCCGCGGCCGGGAGACGAAAACTGGACGTGTCATTAGCAGGACAGGCAATGGTTTCAAAGCCCCAGGCCAATGACCATTAGCAGAGGCAGAGCTCGCTCCGTCCCCATCCCCCACAACCTCCACCCACCTTCCCCTTCGCTACCCCCCCACCTCCACCCCACCTCGCGAAACTTTTCAACAAGATCCACCTGGACTAATTCGTCCCCAAACAGTTAAAATATTGACTAGACCCTACACACCGGGAAGGAAGGGGAATACATGTTTTATTTTCCTTTCTACAGAAAGGAAAGCAAAAAATAGCTTCTCTCTCTGTCTCTCCCTCTCCCCCCCCTCTGTCGTACATGTTGTGTCTTAGCTTTTTGCATCGTTTCGTTTTACCTTCCTCATTTAGCAGAAATGATCGCGGCTATTTCACATATAAACGTGTTCCAGATTCTTGGATTCAGGGTCCTTGTAAATTACCGGACTCAGGTTCGGTCTCAGTTACGTTAAGTTTCATACAATACCAAAAAAAAAAAATAAAAAATAATAATTTCTGAGGGTGAGTGAGCGCGACGAGGTGGAGGAGGAAAAGAAACCTCGAGTCTGATTTCTGTAATTTACTAGCGACCCTGATCGCGGCAAATAACAGTGTAACACGAGTGTGGCTTAAGAGGGCTGGGGAGCTCTTTCTAGAGGCATCGACCCCATCCCCGGATAAAGGATCTGCAAGTTTTCTGTCATCGCGACCATGCAAAGCCATAACTTACCTTCAGAAATAAGACTTTAAACAGCCAAGGCCTTCCTCCTCCCCTCCACCACCACCCTCAGCCTCGCTCTCTCCACCTTAAACTTATTGACACAACATAATCCCACATTCAAGCAAAATCCTGACACAGCCTCCCTCCTCCTCTTCCCCCTCCTCTCTTCCCTCCCGTTCTCTCCCTCTCTCCCTCTCTCTGTCTCTCTCGCGCTCTCTCCCTCTCTCGCTGCTCTGCTCTCTCCCTCTCTCCCCCCTTCCCTCCCCCTTCTCTCTCCCCTTCTTCCTCGCCCTCTTCCCCCTCTCCTCCTATTCTTCCTCCAGGCTACTCTGGCACTAAAACAGCACTTTCTCTACTCGCCGCGCATTGGTTAGGGGTGGGGGGTGAGAGGGCACTGATCTGCGGGGCCGGAACACCCAAATCCCAACTCTCCAGATGAACGAGCAACTGGGCTGCTGTTCCCGGTCACCAACGCACACGAAACGTTCGATAAATCCACCGAGGGCTGGCTCCTCGTACCTTCCTCCCCTGCCCCTGCTCCCCAGGCCCCACCTCCCCGGCAGCCCAGACCAGGCTGGGCTCCACGTACTTTCGCCGCGATGAAGTTTGGGGCTCCCCGGGCGGCCACGAGCCGCCGCCGGCGTGAGGGCTCTGTTGTTGTTTTCCTGGGGCTGCTCCAGCCCGCGCCCCGGCTCCCTGCCCCTCTCGGGCGGCGCTGCCTGTGTGCCGAGAGGTGCTGGTTGCAAACGCAGCCTGGCACCGGCTGGCCTACTACTCCCCAGCCCGGCCCCCAGCCTCCCGCTCGCAGGGCACTGCCTCGGCGCCCCCCGCCCTCTTCCCGGCCCCGGCCGGCGCGGCCGCTGCGACCCTCGCCCCCGACCTCTCTCGACCCAAAGTTTTGGCGGAGGGGGAAAGTGCCCGGGGAGCGGGCCGGCTGGCGGCGGCTCCGGACGCACGGGGTTCCCCCAGTCTTCCTCAAGTCCACCCTACCGGCTGCCGCCGCCGCCGCCGCTGCTCCTGCCGCGGAGTCCTTGGGGCTGCAGCCCGGCGGCTCGCAAGTGAGTAGGAAAACAGAAAGTGCGGGGAGAGCGCCCGGGGAGGGCTGGAGATGGGGGGCGCCTACCTCGCGGGCTCGCCGGGCGTGAGGGCGTGTGTGTGGCTCGCCCTCAGCGGCCAGTCAGGGTTTCTCTATGGGAAAGTGGAGAGGAGCTCGCGGAGCCGCTCTGCCTCCGCTTCACTGTACACTGCTCCACATACAGTACATGCAACCCGGAGAGACTGAAAACACTCATTTTATATAAGGCAGCCTGCCATTGGCCCCTGCCGTGACGGACAGGCCGCGCAGCCAAACAGAAGGCCCGTTACACCCAAACACACGCACACATACACACATTTTACAGAGACACACAAAGATCATCACATTTTCTATTTTCTAATGTTCGGGACCTGTAGACAGTGAGAGAGGACAGGTAGAGAGGCCCAGCAGAGTGGGGTGAAGGGGAAAAGCCCTGTCTGCGCCAATGTGCAAGGCTTGAAACTGGTGTCCTTTTGACTTGGGAGGGTTATGGTAATAAACTACAACTCCACTGGATATGGAAGTGGGTTTTTCTTTTTTAATCGTTGCCTTTTGGTGCCCCGTGGAAGACACATGCATTGTGTTATAATTGTACAGCCTGACCTGGCTAACAAGTGGTCAAAATTAGGTTGGATTTCTTTTGTCAATGGGTTAGTTCTCACATAGGCCAAAATAGTGCAAGATAAGTTTTATTAGCACTATAATGCAATGAGGTTGTTAATGGCTCATTGGTAAGTAAATTCACAAAAACCAATACAACAACACACAGAAACAAAGATAAATATATTGCTGAAATAGTCAAACTACTTTTAGCTGGTCAGAGGACTGTAATCGCCTGTGTGGAGAAGCAAAGTGTACTATAAGGTAGAATAAGTCACCGGAGATTGGCTATTGTCCCTTCGCCATAAAAAAGAAAGGCCTTTTGTTTCAATATAAATGAGATTTTTCAGATTTTATATATATATATATAAATATGCGGTTTTTACTTGAAACATTTCACATCGTCTGTGAACGTCATGTGTTGGGTAACTTTTGGAAATGACGAACTTGAGAACTGGTCTTTCCGATTTTTTTCTGTGATGAATCTTTGGCAGATTATTTTTGACAGTCCAATTTAAATAAATCAACAGGTTGCTGGGAGAAGGCCAAAGCTGGAAATTAAGAGGAATACATTCTATACTAGACCCTTTTTTTTTTTTAGATTAAACTCTAACTAGATGTGCAATTTTGAGCAAATTTCTTAGTCTCTTCAATGCTCAGAGTTGGTTTTGATTTTTGTTTTACGATTTAAATAAAAAGCTTCTCCCAGAGTCCTTCATTAAGCATTTAGTCAGAAACTACTATGTGCCAGTAATTATCTTAGTTGTTTTCTTACAGGTCCTTCTGATTTAATAGTCTATGAATTATTCTTTAATACAGACATTTTGGAGCTTAAGTAAACTCTATAACTTTATGGTTGACATGCATAGCTTTAAAACTTAAAAGAAACCTGAATAAGAAAACTTATTTTAAATTCCCTTTTATTTCCTTGATGCTCTCTCAAGGTTTTTCTCTCACATCCATAAAGTTAGCAAAAGACTGTGTCTCTGTGTATGTGTATAAGAAGGGGAATGAGAAACGGATAGAGAGACAACTTAAGTTTATGAAAACAAAGTAAATAGAGAAATGTAATGTTTTGCTGATTTTTTAAAGGAAAATTATTTTTAAAGGGAAATGTATATAAAATCACACCATTTTAAGCAGATAATATTAATGACACAGTTGACAGAAGGAACAAAGTGTTCTTTATCCAGACTATACTGCAAAGTATTATTGTCTCTATTTTACCCATAGGAGAAATGAGACAGGGAGAGATATACCTTCTGCTCCATGTTACACAGAATGATGATGAAGAAGGAATTTAAAACCAAGACTTTTAATACCCAGCACAGATTTTAAGTAAATGACAAACTTGAAGGACAAGAGGAAGATGGAAAGAAAACTGGAAAAACTTTCTTAGGTTCTTATTGTGCTCCTTTTTTTTTTTTTTTTTTTTGAGACAAGAGTTTCACTTTTTCACCTTCTGGGTGATAGAGTGTTGTGGCATCATAGCTCAATAATAACCTGAAACTCTTCCGCTCGAGTCATCCTCTTGCCTTAGCCTCTTAAGTAGCTGGGACTACAGGCACCAGCCACAAGCCTAGCTTTTTTTTTTAGCCTTGGGGTCTTGGTGTTGCTCAGGTCAGGCTGGTCTTAAACTCCTGAGTTCAAGCGATCTGCCAGCCTCAGTCTCCCAGAGTCTAGAATTATAGACGTGAGCCACCGAGCTGGGCCCTTGTTCTCCTTTTTAAAGAAGTAAAAGACTCAACAAGAGTTGCCATATTTAATTGCTGGGGAAAGTGCTGTGCATTATTGGTTGGTGTGTGTATTTTACAAAAATTATTAAAGACTAGCCTATTCCCCACCCCTGTAGGGAATAACCCCCAACCATTAGGAAAACATTCTTCATATTTTTTGTGGTCACAAGATATTTTTGTTGAATTACACTTCCCAGAGTTATTTAGAGCTACAGTCTTCAAAGTTTTAGATCATGCATTGTTATCATTAAATTGTTTGAGTCTGTAGCCTTAACATACGTATATTTTTGTATACATTAAAATAGATAGTTGGGCAGCACCTGTGGCTCAAAGGAGTAGGACGCCAGCCCCATATACTGGAGGTGGCAGGTTCAAAACCGGCCCCAGCCAAAAACAGAAAAAAAAAAAAAAAGGCTATTTAGTAAAGTCATACAGTCGAAAAAACAAAATATAAAAGCATGAGATAAAATTAAATAAGAATTTTAAGTTTTTCCATAGTCCATGGAAGTGTAGATTCCTATGGTAGAATCTTAGCACATAGCCCAGGGGTTTGCATTCCAGTTTAGAGACCTCCAGTGCAAAGTGCTAACTGACAAGGAGTGATGCAGGAGAGCATAAAGAAGTGCATTAAAGTGACTTCTTGCAAGTCACTATTGCTGTTAGAGAAATGGTAGGTCCATAGAAGTGTTAGATTGGGAGAATGATACCTTTTTTTAGTACTTATGATGTATTGATGATATATTTATATGAGGTCATTATGTTGCAGGATAAGCCATTACTCAGTATTCTTTTGCAGAACATTTATTGAGAGGGTTCTGTGTACTAGGCACTTGTGCACACCAGATTCTAGAAAAAGAAAATTGCTCCTGGGAAAAACAAAGGATTAGAATTCCATTGATAGAGCCTCACCACTAAGTAAAGAAAGGAGGCTTAGAACTAACTTTAATGTAGTATCTTGCCATTTTGGAAATACTTTTTATAATTTTATTATCTCATTTGAGAGTAAATATCAGGAAATTTTTTTTTTTTTTTTGAGACAGAGCCTCAAGCTGTCCCCCTGGGTAGAGTGCCATGGCATTACAGTTCACAGCAACCTCCAACTCCTGGGCTCTAGCGAGTCTCCTGCCTCCGCCTCCCAAGTAGCTGGGA
>CAUYTI010011039.1:0-40910 GCA_963575145.1 Galago senegalensis
ACCTGTAGTCCCAGCTACTTGGGAGGCGGAGGCAGGAGACTCGCTTGAGCCCAGGAGTTGGAGGTTGCTGTGAGCGTGATGCCATGGCACTCTACCCAGGGGGATAGCTTGAGGCTCTGTCTCAAAAAAAAAAAAAAAAAAAGAAATTGGGACCATACCTATGAGAAAATTATCACCTTGGGATTCGCAGCCCTGTGTTCAATTCTGACCTGTGCCTCTAACTTGCTGTGTGGCCTCGAGCAAGCCCGGTCACTGGGCCCAGCTTCAGTTTTTCTATTCTGTAAAACAGGGCTGCCCACAAAACTCATACCAGAGTGCTGAGGCTCCAACAAGCCAAAACCTGTGAAAAGCTTTTGTAAACCATGGAGCCTTCCACGGTTGGTTGAAGAATCCATTTTGACAGCTCCATGGAGTCACGTGGGATGGAGGCTGATGGCTGTCCTGACTATTCTGCCTCCCAGTCGTCCAGGAACCGAGATCAGATTTGAGTGAGGCCTGCTGGTGGTGGAGACCAGGCTTGGTGGGGCCTGCCCCCTGATCCCCTGCTCACCCCCTACCTGCCCCTCCTTTCAGGGCTGCATCATGTACCTGTCTTTCACAAGGAGCCCTGTTTGAAAAACTTGGGGGCCATGAGGTGCCCTCCACACCCCTATTCCCACCCAGGAGGCCTCTGAGACCCCACTGCCGCTCCCAAGACTGAAAGTCAAGATCAGTTTAAACCATCTGCAACTTTATTCCAGAGCAGAAATAAGTCATTTTCTAACAATAAATATAAAAAAAATAATAAATTAAGGTTCGAAAAAAAAAAAACCCAATAAAACAAAATCATTAACACTGACGGAGTAGTAATGTTGTCTAAAAGGCCAAGAGATGGGGCGGACTGGGAGACGGGAAGGAAACTCCTGCAGCACCGGTCCCCCGGTCCCCCCAGCCCCCATCCCAGGAATGTCTGACACAGGCCGTCCTCTGCCCCCAGCCCTGGTGGGGCCCTCCGCCACACACACACATTCTCTCCACAAAGTACAAAATATATATTAAAAAAACCCTCAACACAACCAAGCATCCTGTGAGGGCCCCAGGAAAACAAGAGTTCAGCTGTTTAGGGCTGAGGACAGGGCCTGGGGGTCTGAGGAAGGCACTAGAAGGATGGGGACCACTTTGGGTCTCACCCAGTCAAGTTCAAGGTCTGCCCTCTTGTAGTGAGGGATGGGGCTTGAGGTACCCTGTGCACAGGTACTGGGCCACGCCCCCTTCTCCCAAGATGATCTCTTATGGGAGAAGGTGAAGGGGAGGTCAGTTTGGAACAGTCCCACGTGTCTGTCCAAAGGTCTCTGTGGGGCTCCTGCCCCTGGGGTGCTGGGAACATGGCGGTGCCTGCTAAGTGCTTGGTCGTCTGTCCTTTGTAGGGAAAGAGGGCTCCAGCCCTGAATCCCTGAGCATCTCCTCAGTTCAGGCCAGGGTATGGTCCAACACCCCCCAGCAGAGGCCTCGGTGGGCATTAAGAAGGAACTGGAAATAAATAAGGTCCCTGGCAGCCCAGCGTGGTGCTGGCAGGGAGGACACTCTGTTTCTTCAAGTATTCTTGGCTGACCGGGCGAGAGGCCCTGTCACGGCTCAGATGGGGATCCCCACCGTGTTCACCTGGTCCTTAAGTCCCAGCAGGCTGTAGGCGATGCGCTTCTGGTGGCCAGGCAGCCGTACTCCAATCCTCTTGATGTCACTGTGGGTGGGGAGAGAAAGGAGAGTCAGGGTTGGAGCAGGCAACAGCCAGGCCACATGGGGGCAGCCAGGGAGCAGGCAGAGGGACCCTTAGGGACCTGGGAGCAAGAGAGCCCCAGTCAGGCAAGCCTGAGAGGAGAGTCATACACTAAGATGGGCTGCCATCAACAAAGTCAGCAAAATGACAGAAGTCCTGACTCTGTGACGAGCTTTTGAGTTTTTTGAGACAGGATCTCGCTCTGTTGTCTGGGCTGGACTGCAGTGGTGTCACCATAGCTCATAGCAACCCCAAACTCCTAGGCTGAAGCAGTCCTCTTGCCCCAGCCTCCCGAGTAGCTGGGACTACGAGCATGTGCCACCACATTCTGCTACTTTGGGGATTTCTTTTCTTTTTTTTTTGAGACAGAGCCTCAAGCTGTCCCCCTGGATAGAGTGCCGTGGCATTACAGCTCACAGCAAACTCCAACTCCTGGGCTCAAGCGAGTCTCCTACCTCCGCCTCCCAAGTAGCTGGGACCACAGGCGCCCACCACAACGCCCAGCTATTTTTTTTTTGGTTGCAGCCGTCATTGTTGTTTGGCGGGTCCGGGCTGGGGATTCGAACCTGCCACCTTAGGTGTATGTGGCTGGCGCCTTAGCTGGTTGAGCTATAGGTGCCGAGCCACTTTGGGGATTTCTTAATGAAATCTTTGCAGTTATCTGTGAGGCATGTGCTCTTTTCACCTGCATTTGCACATTAGAGAACTGACACTCAGAGAGGGAAGGCGACTTGCACAAGGTCACACAGCCAGGAGGTGGAAGAGCTGGGAATCAAACCAGCTGTGAACAAATACTTCCCCTTTCCCCACCCCCAGTCTGTCCCTTATGTTCCCCCAGCCAAGGCCTCCTCTGGGGACATTGCTCAAAGCCACTCCACCCAAGCCCTCTTCCCATCCATTGCCTTGTTTCATCCTTATTCCCTCCAAGTTCCCAGGTCTAGTAACTGGGGAGGCACTTGGGAAATACCTTCTGAGGGACCTACAAGGACTGACACTCTGCAAATCTCTATTGGGAGGGGCTTGCCACCAGGCCCAGTGACTAGGTCACCTGAGGCAGGGGTCTTCCCCTATGGGATGGTACACGTGTAGCCTGATGGAGGGTGGAGGCCTCAGAAACCACAACCGAGTGGGGAGGCAGCATCTACCAGGCAAAAAGACTTGCCAGTAGCTGCGGCCCTTCTTTCCCACCCCCACGAGGAACACTCCCCCACCATGCGCCGTTCCAGGCCCCTCCATCCCCTCATAAAACTACTTATGCGCCCAGGAACCCATAAGCAAGATGTTTATTGCTCACCTTGGGAGTTTCTCTCCTCCACCACCCTCACCCCCCAGCCCAAACCCATGAAAACACCGAGGTTTTTATGGGCCGTCTCTTGGCTGTAAGTGGAGCTAATTACATGGTGTGACTCCTCTGTGCAATTCTGGAAACATGACTTTCCCACAGGCTCCAGGGGGCCCACAGCGGCGGCGAGCAGGGCAGGGCAGGGCAGGCCCAGGTGAGTGGGGGTGGCTGGGAGACCCCCAGTAGGGGCTGGCTGCTCCCACGGCAGCAGGACACACACATGAAGCTGGACACGTGGGAGGACTTCCTAAGCTACAGCTCAGGTGGCCTTTCTAACTTACACAGCTGGGGGGATTGAAAAAGCAGTAGCGATGCCCCTATTCCTGCACTCTCCAATGGTGGCCTGGAGGAAACTCGGACCACCAAGGGAGGATGAGGGCAGGATTTTGGTTCAAGCCCTGACTCACTTCAGATGCTCGGAAGGCATCTGACCCTGACCCTGGCCCTGACGTAGTAGGCTTTAAGAACCAGTGGGTAATGTGAGCCTCAGGACAAGAGCTGAGAGCTCCTTACCTGGGCCCTGCATCCCCTCCCTGGGGGAGGGGGCACACAGCAAGGGAGTCAGCTGAATGAATGATTGAATGAATGACTGGGGACTAAGCCTCTGCCCAGACTTGTCTCCCAGAGCGGAGTGGTTAACCTCATAAGGTGGAAGCGGAGTTTGCTTCCAAGGCCTGTTTGGGAGGCCAAAGTCCTGAATGGGAGGGTGGAGGCTGAATTCTAGCCCTGGCCACATGTCAAAGCTTGGGTGGGTCAGGTCCTGCCTTTGTGCCTCAGTTTTTTCATGTGTACGTGGGAAGCTTCCATTCGATCCTCCTGACCAGCCTGTTCCTGCCCCCTTCCCAGCCCCCTCCTCTCACAGAGCCCCCCCATACCTTCCCTTTCTTTCCTAAGCACCCAACAGCACACTGGGATGAGGGTCCCAGACAGGCCAGGGCCTGTGGCAGATGGCAGAGCATTCCAAGCTGTTCCAGCCCCAGCCTCAGTTTCCCCTCAGGGATGCAGGGCAGTCACACTCCCCTCCCCCAAGTCATATCCCCTTGCAGGAATGGGAACACAACACTGAAGCCCCCCTTGCACCATCTGATTCTTTTCCTGCCCGCCCAACACCAGCCCTGGCCCCAGGAAGTCCGTACACCCAGTGAGCACCTACTGTGCCCTGGGCCTGCCTGCGAGGAGAAGGGAGTGAGAAAAAGCTCTTGGAGCCTCACAGATCGGATTAGCCGTTCGCTCAGCAACCCTTCCTCCTCCAGTACCAGACCTAGGCTGGTGTCTGAAACCGTAGGGCCCATCAACCTGTGCCCTTGGCCCTGGCATAGGACACTGTCATCCGGACACTGGCCAGCACCTGGTGTTGTGCTGAGCATTTTTCTGGGGTGCAACGCTCGCCCCTTTCATTAGCTCCTTAAAAAATACTTGAAACCATTAGTCTAGTGTTTCTACAAACCTACTCAAGCTGGGAAGAGACAGTGGCAAGGACCACAGAGGACCAAGAGCTAGTCCCTTGGGAGGGGTCCAAGAGGCAGGAAGGGGAGGGAGTGGGACACTGAAGCCTGATCCCCTGGGAAAGGGGTGGGTTCTCCTGTGACCAGCTCTGAGCCTCCCACTGGGATTCAGGGTATGTGCAGATACAAGATGAAGGTTTAAAAAATTACTTTGGGATCTCATTTATTTGGAAAGAGTCGGAGGGGAAGGAGAAGGCAGTGGTGATGTGAGTCACTCCGGCATGCCGGTGCGGGGAGGAGGGATCCCTGAATGACTTCCTGCCTTTATCCAACCCTTTCAAAACAACACACACTCCAAAACACACACATGCACACACACACACACAGCCTCCATCCATCCAAGACAGTTCTGTCTCTGCTCGTGGGAAAGGAATTGGCCAGGAGCACCCCGGGCTATTTTGGGACACTTCTGAGAACATGTGTTTCCTACGAGTGCTTCTCCCTGCCCTCCGCTCTGGTCACTGAAGAGAAGTTGTGTTGTCCTTCGTGGGAGCCCCTGGTGGGGACCAAAGGGCTGGTCCAGGTCCTCAGGAAAAAGGAGGGAGTGAAGGAATCCCAGCTTTTGCCCGTGGACCACAAGAGGAAAGCAAGGGAGTGCAGGAGAAGAGGTGAGCAATGTGGATTAAACCCCTACTGTGTGCTAGGTGTGTCATCTGCCTTGGACCCATGTGATCCCCGCAATGGGAAATGGAAACAAAGGCTCAAAGTTGGATATAATTTGATCAAGATCACCAGCTAGGAAGTGGCAGATGTGGGACCTGAACCCAGATATGACTGCAGAGCCCATGCTTGTGACCTTGCCAGGGACCAACAGCAAAAGAGATTCTGGGACCCGTTTACCCTCTCTCCATCATAGTTCTGATTCCCATGGATGGCTGTCCCCAGAGGGGGCCCTGACCTTGGCCAGCAGGTCAGAGGCCCAACTGAGCTGTTTCCAGAGGTCTCAGAGAATATTCAAGCACAGGCTCAAATCCCAGAACTTCCGTGACCCAGAACCACAGGAGGCCCAGCCTGTCCCCTCCATGCATGTGGTTCCCAAAAATCTCCCAGCCCCAGGGCCTGTTTCTGCCATGACCTTAGACCCTACACAAGCAGGGATGTTGGGATCCACCCATATTTTAGAAGCACAAAAGGCTAAGAGGATAATGTCTTCTCCTTCTTGGGACAAGAAGAGGTGTCCCTGCCAAGGCCATGCCGGGAAAGGTCCCTAACTATGCTGGAGCTGGGGAGGACAGAAGAGTTCCCATGGGGCAGCCTGACAAAGAGCCAAACCCAGGGCAAGCGGGGAGTAAGGGGTACTTCTCAAGAGGCTACATGGCAGGGCCAAGGGTCAACCCTAGGGGGAGAGTGCCTGGGAGGCGTTGGCTGGGGACTTTCTCTCCAGGGCATCCCAGAGAGGAACGCTGTCCCTAACTGGCTGTAGACCTCAGCCACCAGGTAATCTCTCAGCCTCAGTTTCTTTACTAATGACTTCTATTTTCCCTGTGCCCTGGACCATGGCTGACCAGAGCTGGAACCCTACTCTGCCCAGTGGCTTCAGGACCTTGGGCAGGTCACTGCACTTTTCTGCATCCAGTTCTCACCTGTCCAGAGGGGACATAACAGGACTTGGCCTGCCGGGATCTCACAAGGACTGATTCAAAGTGCTCGAGCGCAGAGCCGGCACATAGTCAGCTCTCAACAAAAGGTAGCTCTGTCGTGATTTCAATTACTATTATACTCCCATTCTGGAAAGAGAGCCAGGAAGGGGTGGGTGCCTAGAGCTGCTGGTCGCCAGTCTGGTTCTGCCCTTCCCTTCCCGTGGAGCCCCTCTCCCCAGAAGAGGAAGAGAGAAAGAGTAAAGAGGCAAGCTGGAGGCAGCAGGGCAGAGGCTGCCTCCGGAGGGCTAGGGTTGGGTCTGACTCACTCATTGGTCATCTGCACCACCTTCTCGATGGCAGTGTAGCCGGCCGCCATGAAGTGCTCTGTGTACTGCTGCATCTTAATGGACTCGAGCCACTCGGACACTGTGCGGAAGGGCACGCCCTCTGAGCCACTGGTGCTGGGCAGCCGGATGGATACCCTGTGACAGGAAGCACCGACCGTAGGTGAGGGGCTGCTATACTGCTCCACCGCGGACCCTGAGCCCACTGCTTCCTATCCTGGGCAATTCATTTGGCTGCCCTGTGCTTCAGTTTCTCCATCTGGGCAATGGGAGAGCTACCTCAGCCATGAGGGGTCCAATGAGACAGACAGCCGGGTACATTGGGAACTTTTGCTGTCCCTCTGCTCGTACTAACAAGACCATCACCACCCACCCACCACCGAATCATGAAATGCTACCAGCAGAGACTCAGAGTCCTGGGGTCACAGTCACAGCCTGGCCACTTGGCAGCCACCTAAGAGTGACTCACCCTGTGTCTCAGTGTCTCTATCCACAGAAAGCAGATAGACGCGGGCTCATAGGTTATTTAATGAATGAAAAGAGTTAAGTCCAGAGTGCACAGCGTATTGACCACGTAAGCCAGTCACTTCTATTAGGATTCCCCAAACCATCCCGTATGGTCTGAGAAAGCACATGTGGAACCTCTGAGTCCCCCAGCAGCCCCCAACTGTCCCTGGCTGGCCACTCTACCATGTGTCTCAGAAGTGCGAGGGAGGGAAGCCTGGGTGTCGCCACTGCCACTGGCAGAGGGCATGGAACTCACCGGGGGTCAAAGTCCGCCAGGGTCTTGAGGGAGTCAGGAGCACGGATGAGTTTATCTAGGATGCTGACGATGTCGGCGAACTTGGGGCGGCGGGCGCGCTCCTGCTGCCAGCACTGCATCATGAGCTGGTAGATGGCGGAGGGGCAGTCCATGGGTGTGGGGAGCCGGAAGCCTTCATTGATGGCTTTCATCACCTGGGGGACACAACAGTCAGGGTGCCATGGCAGGAGGCCATGAAGACCAGGGCTTTTGAGCCTGACACACACCTTCAGAACTATCCAAAGGACAAATGCTCAGGGCTGTTCCCAGAGTCCTGTGGAGGAAGGGACTCTACAGGGCACCCAGGTGCCAGCCATGCTCTGCATCCTACCCCCAGCCTCCCTCCTGCCTCTCTTCCCCCTCCTTCTCTTCACCTGGCAGCTGGCCACCTTATGGTGTCCTTGGTCTCCGCAGAGACGTGCCCTCCCTTGGGAAGCCTCCGAGGCTACCAGGCTGGATGAGGCGCTGGGCACACAGACACACACACAGGTGTGTGCATGCACAGGGATACACACGCACACCCCACTCCTTATTCTCTTGCCTTTGTACTCTCTAGACCAGGGGTCCTCAAACTTTTTAAACAGGGGGCCAGTTCACTGTCCCTTAGATTGTTAGAGGGCCAGACTGCAGGCCCCAGGATGAGTTGGCTGCTAAGCAGGACAGGTAGCGGCGGCAAAAACACCCGATGGGCCGGATAAATGTCCTATCCTAGGCGGGCCGCATGTGGCCCACAGGCCGTAGTTGGAGTATGCCTGCTCTAGACTGTAAGCAGAGAGCATGAAGTACCTGGGGCCTGGGACCCAGAACAAGGCCTAGCACATAGTAGATCCTCAATAAACAGTTACTGAATGAACTTGAGAATGGTCCCTATCAGATAAAGATTAGACCTTAAAAACTCTTTTCTGCCTAGCCCCTGGGGTTTAGGAATGAGTAAAGGGTTTCAATTCAGGTCCAGACAGGTCTGGGCAGGGCAAGAGGGCCCACCCACCTCATGGTTTGACAGCTCCCAATAGGGCCGCTCGCCGTAGGTCATCACCTCCCACATGACAATGCCATAGCTCCACACGTCGCTGGCTGAGGTGAACTTGCGGTAAGAAATGGCCTCTGGGGCTGTCCAGCGAATTGGAATCTTGCCTCCCTGCAGGGGACCCAGGCTCAGTCACCAGTGTCTGCCACCCTGCCACCGCCAGAGCGTGGGCCCCTCCCTGTGCTCCTACAGGTGTTTTTGCCTCCTGAGGTCCATGCCCAGCTGTGCAGATGAGAGGACCCCGGGCAGGGTGAAGGCTGCTTGCCCCTGGGGCCCCCCACCCTCAGCACTGACAGCCCGTCCCCCAACTCACACTGGTGGTATAGGTGGCTTCAGGGTCATCTTCCAGTACACGGGACAGGCCAAAGTCAGACACCTTGCAGACCAGGTTGCTGTTCACCAGGATGTTGCGGGCGGCCAGGTCCCGGTGCACGTAGTTCATGTTGGCCAGGTACTTCATGCCGGCCGCAATGCCCCTCAGCATGCCCACCAGCTGCAGCACGTTGAACTCGCCATCCTTCTCCTGTCACAGCACAGACCCTCAGCTGCCAGCTGGGCGGCTGCTCCCACATCCCCACACTCCTGCCCACCACGGCTCATGTCCTCACCCGAAGGAACTTGTCCAGGGCCCCATTCTCCATGTACTCAGTGATGATCATCATAGGCTTGTCTGTGGGAGGGTCGGAGGGGGCAGGTGAGAGGGAGGCATGCCCAGGTGTGCGGGGAGAGGTGGGCATAGCCATGGACAGAGCCCTGCCAGGTGACCCTGGCAGGTAGCCCTCTCCACCCCCATGTGGTCAGGCCCAAGGGTCTCCCAGGACTCACATTTGGAGACGACGCCCTCTAGGCGGATGATGTTGTGGTGGCTAAACTGTCCCATGATGCTAGCCTCGCTGAGGAAGTCCACCCGCTGCTTCTCGGTGTAGCCAGCTTTCAGGGTCTTGATGGCCACCGGCACCTCCTTCTTCCCTGAGGAGGCCTTCAGTGTTCCCTTGTACACCTCCCCGAACTCTCCTGTGGGTGGGTCAAGTCAGGGGGAGCATCCTAGGAAGCCCAGGCACCAGCACCCCTAACCCATACGGCCCAACACCTGCTTCCCCAGCAGGTGCACCAGCCTCACCTGCCCCAATCACTTTCTGGCGAGTGACACAGGATGGATGGATCTCGGTGGTGAACTTGAGCACAGCCTGGTTGGGGTCCTCATATGTGTGGGGGTCCACGTATGTCTTCAGGGGCTTTAGTTGTTCTGGAAGAGGGAAGGGATAGGGTCAAAGACAGCTCAGGTGGGGCCTCTGTGAGGGGTTGTCTTAGAGGAGGTCACATGCCCAGGGACCCCAGGAACCAAGTAGTGGGAACAGACCCTCTGGTTCAGCCCCATAGAAGCCTCTGGGCCCCACCTTCAGCGCCCTGGCAATGTCCTGGCTGCCCCCACCTCCACCATAGCTAGGGAAGCCCCTGGGGAAGCAGGGCCAGAGACTGCATCTCACCTGACTTGGAGAAGTAAACGTCCTCTGAGGACTGGCGGGCTCTTAGGTTCTTCCTCCTAAAAGAACCCCATGGGGAACCAAAACACAGGAAGGTCAGCCCGGCCTGCTCTGGCCAGGGGAGCCCAGGGCCTGCTCTGGTCCTGAGCGGAGGCTTGGGAGCTCAGCACCCTGTCCAAGCGCCACTCTCAGGGTAGAGTGTGGGGATGATAGGACAGAGGCAGAGAGGAAATGAGTGAGCCAGGGTTCACTCCTCAGGGTCTGAGTCCCCCATGGCCCCTTAAGTAGCCATAATGAGGGCTTTCCTCATTAGAGCCACCTAGCACTTCCTGCCTGTGTGTCCAGAGGAGGTGTGACCACACTGCTAACAAGAGCAGAGATAATGACCACCACGTCCTGAGCCCCCACCACGTGCCAGGCATTGCACTAAGCGCCTCTGTTCAGATGAGGACACTGAGGTTCCTGAACCTCTGCGTCCCACTTCAGCCCCGTGAGCCCAGACTGGCTCTGACGAACCTGCGGTGGATGAAGAAGCCGACCCCGGCCAGCACCAGAAGCAAGACGATGCAGACAGCCACCCCGCCAATCACCGCCATGTTGCCAGATCCTTCCAGGGCTGCTGGGGGAAACCAGTAGATGATAAGGGAGGCCCCTGAATTATAGCCATGTTCCTACTGCACCCAATGCCCAGATTGGGGGGCCTGAGACACCTGGGCAGGTACACCTGTGAAGGCTCATAGGATATTTATTCCCTCTTCACAGCTGGATGAAGTCTTACAGTAGGTATTCCCAGGAGAGCAGGACTCTAAGTGCTGGCCCTTTCTGTGATGTGGATTTGAACTTGGGTCTGCCAGCGCCAGAGTCCACATCCCTGGTCCTGCATCCCTTAGCCCTCAATCATTCCCTTCCCCCAAACCTTCTCCAGGTTGACGCCAGTCACACATGGCTGTCCCAGGCCCTGGCTGGCTAGAAGGTGGCATTTCTATTTTTTTTTTTGAGATGGGGTCTCACTTTGTCGTCGCCCTTGTAGAGTGCCATGGCATTATAGCTCACAGCAACCTCAAACTCAGGCACAAGTGATTCTCTTGCCTCGGCCTCCCGAGCAGCTGGGACTACAAGCATCTGCCACAGTGCCCGGCAATTTTTAGAGATGAGATGTCCATATTGCTCAGGCTGGTCTCAAACTCCTGATCTCAGACAATCCACCTGCCTCAGCCTCCCAGAGTGCTAGGATTACAGGTGTGAGCTACCACACCCAGCCAGAAGGTGGCATTTCTAAGTCCTCTGACCTACTTGTTCCTCCCAGGATGTCTCAAGTGCTCGGTTTCAAAAAGGGCTTTGGCCCCTCAACTCACACAGTGTCTGGAACTCATGCACCTTGCTGCCGGCTCCCTGGCCCTCCTGCGTCAGTGCCTGAACCTGGACCAGGTAAGCGGTGTCCGGAGCCAGGTCATCCAGGATCACGGAGAAGCCCTCAGTGCGGCGCACATTGTAGCTGTTGGAGTCCCCCTGTGGTTGGGAAGTGGGCAGAGGAGCAGGTGATGAGGACAGCAGGCAGAGACCTCAGCTCGCCCACCTCAGCTAGCAAGATGGCTCGCCTAAGTTAGCACACTTGAGACTCTTCTTACAGAGGAGGAAACTGAGGCTCAGAGGGGAAGTGATTCAGTCAAGGACAGAACCAGCAAATGCAGGACTCATGACCCAGAACTCAAACCCAGGTCTGTGTGATGCCAAAGACCCCACCCGGCCGTGCCTTCCAAGGATCCCGAATACACTGTTTCTCTCTTACATATCTGTGCTGGGCTGCCCTGGGACAAGTAACTCTCTGGGAGACCCCAGGCCTCAATTTCCCCATCTGCAGAAGTGTCTTCAGGCGGCTGTGTGGTTGGGACCCAGCCCGTCCTAAGCCCCAACCCTCTGGGAGTTACCTTCTTTCGGTAGGTGACCTCGTACTTCCACACACGGCTCTGCTGCAGTGGGGGGATGCTCCAGGAGACGCTCAGCGAGGTGGTGCTGCGGCCCTCCAGTCTCACCTTGGGGGGCTCTAGACAAGACGAGGAGAGGGGGTGATAAACAGACCCAGAGCCAGTACCCGCAAAGCCCAGGTTCTTTAGACCCTAACCTGGGATCCTAAACTTCCAGCTCCAGAGAGCAGGTGTGAGAGGGCTGCTCACCACAGTGGCTGGCATGTCACAAGTTCCCCAAAAGTATTTACAATTGCATAAGTAATAATAAACAAATAGCTTACTCTTGTTAAAACCTTTCTATGGACCAGGCACTGTTCTAAGAGCTTTATATATAATATTTAAAATCCTCTTGATTATACCCCTATTTTATAGGGGAGAAAACTAAGGCCCAGAGAGGTTAAGTAACTTGCCCACAGTCACAGTGCTCAGAGTGGCTCCAGAGATCACACCTTTTTTTTTTTGCAGTTTTTGGCTGGGGCTGGGTTTGAATCTGCCACCTCCAGCATATGGGGCCAGCCAGCGCCCTACTTCTTTGAGCCATAGGCACTGCCCCCCCCATTGTTTTTTTTGAAACACAGTCTCCCAAGCAGCTGGGACTAAAGCACCCCAGCTAAAGTGTTGTGGCAACACCAAGCTCACAGCAACCTCAATTCTTAGGTGCAAATAATCCTCCTGCCTCAGCCTCCTGAGTAGCTGGGACTATAGGCAACTATCACAATACCTGGCTGATTTTTCTATTTTTAGTAGAGACTATGCCTCACTCTGGCTCAGGCTGGTCTCCAACTCCCAAGCTCAAGGGATCCTCCTGCCTCAGCCTCCCAGAACACTAGGATTACAGGCATGAGTCACCGTGACTGGCCCAGACACCAAACTTTCTCTAAACACAGCTGAGCCCTTTAAGAGAAGGCTGTTCCTCTTTAAGTCCTACGTGGCAGGCCACGTGGGACACAGATACCACCCTTAGGCCTCACCTGTTTGGTTGATGCTGACGCTGGCTGTGCGGAAGCTGCGGCTAGTCACCAGGTCCGAGACACCATTGCGGGCCTCCACGGTGAAGGTGTAGTTCATGTGGGGCTCCAAGCCACTGACTGTCACGCTGGTGTGGGTCAGCGCATGTGGTGGCTCTGAGTAGTGCACACTGGCCTCACAGGGCCCACACTCTCCGGACTCAGGCCAGCAGTGCTCACAGGTAACACTATAGATGATGTCTTCACGGCCTCCACTGTCCTGGGGGGGTGTCCAGCGTAGCTCCACTTTGGCACCCATGCCCACAGCCGTGAGGTAGTGTGGGGCAGAGGGCGGGCCTGAACAGAGGGTAGAGGTCAGTGTTCCACCAGACCCAGGTAGCCCTGGACATGTCACCCTTGGTCACTCTTCCCTGACCCATTGTAAGACTCACGTGTGCAGGGCAGTGACAGTGGGTCGTGAGGTGCCCGGAAGTAACCTTCTTCACATTCGCAGGAGGTGGCACCCTCAGGGGACGGCAGTGTGTGGGCAGGGCACTCTAAGCAGTGGCTCTCAGACGCCTCGAACTTAAAGAATCCAGGTGAGCAGGCTGGTGGGACAGACAAAACACAGGGACATCAGTTCAATCTGCTCCCACCCTAAGTGTCTGTGCTACTCCCCATGGGGAACCCCCCCACCCCCAGAATGTTGATAAGCCCTTGTGGACCTACTTTCTCATTGGTGAAATGTCTTATGCCGAGGAAATGCGTGGCAACCACCAGCGTGGGGTAGGCACCCAGGAAGTGCCTCACCCTTATGCCGCACACCTTCACATCACTCTTGCTGACTCTTGCCAGGAGCCCCATGCTTCTGAGCCTGGCATTCAAGGCCACATCTTGACTTTCAGCTTCCTAGGAATCCTATCACAGGCTGGCTCAGCACTGGCACGCTGCCCTCCTGCCTTATCTCATTGAATCTCTGCAGACCAGACCGTCGGGTCCCCACCTGGGTGGCTGTGAGCTGCCCAGGGCAATGACTGCATTTTCTGGACCATGTGTGTTTGCTATCACCACCAGCCCGATTATCAGCCAGCCTCACCAGCTCAGAGTGCCACCCCCGGCCCCGACCCTAGGACCTGCCCGCCTTCCCATTCCGGGGCGGGCCAAGCAGAAAGCAGGAAAGGCCAGGCCCCCAGCATTTTCTCTGGCTCTGCTTCCAGGGTCTAGTCATTTCCGCCACTCACAAGGGCAGCCAGGATATGGCTCTTCCTCCCCTAGTGGCTGGCCTGTTCTGGGCCAGCCTGCCAGAGGCTCAGGCACCTGACTCCGGGGGCTTCTTCCTCCCACCTCCCTATCCTGCCTCTGCCTAAGCCTTTCCTGGAGCCACAGGAAGCCGCCCAGACACAAGGTCCAATGTGCAGGGCTGTCCAGGGCAGCTACTAAAGCAGCCAAGGCGGGTTAGGGTCACCTAAGAACCTCCCCCCACAACCTACCATTACGCACTTTAGCTCATTCTGAAGAAAGAGTCCTGAGACATCCCGTACCTCAGTGCTATGGTCATCAAACATACCAATCCTCTACCCTGAACCTGTCCCCATGCTGGGCCCACAAAGAGATGAAAACAAGTCCTAGTCCAAGTTCCTTGGACTCAGGAAGCAGGAGCATCTGACCAGGTCTACAATGAAGGGGTGAGAAAGAGGTAAGGAGTGGAAAAGGGGACCCCCAGGGGGTCTGAGGAATCACAGTGAGGATATTTCAGCTGGGGTTTAGAGGCTGTGTAAGAGTTCAACAAGGCAGAAATACTGGGCGAGGGAGTTAAAAGTGAAAAAGAATGTGACAAATACAGAAAGTATGAGTGGCTCTGGGGACACAAATAAGGGGAACAGCAGGCAATAAGGCAGTCAGAAAAAGCCTTGAATGCCAGGCCAAGAAGATGAGACTCTACCTCAATGAAGGTCTGATGTAGAACAATGACCGAGTCAGAGCTGCATGGTCAGGAAAAATTCTTGGACAAAGACTACCTGGAAGACACAGGGGCAACCTGGCCCCTCATAGCCTAAAAACGAATGGCTCCAGAAAAGACAATTTCAAGTGCCCTGGTCTGCTAACCCTCAGGACTGGAGTGTGAAGCCAAGGCCCTCTTTGTCCAAGCCTCTGTGTGAGCAGAGGTGTGGAGGGGGGCTAGGAGACAGGGTGAAAAGGGCTTTAAGGACAGCTGTTCTATAAAGTCCTGGATAGTGACAGTGACATCTTTTTTGTGATTCTGCTCTCAAAGTCAAGCTGCATTCCTGTCTGCTCCCCAACCTGAAACAGTCCCTCTCAACCCTCCCCGCCCCAGCCCAACCTACGTCTCCAGACCCTCTGCACAGGCCCTGAGAGCTCAGGCATGCACCACACCATTGGGCATGTCTAAGACCACGTGGCAGGGCAGAGGAGGCTCAGGATCTGACTCCAGTTCTGCACAGAGCCTAGAGCCCCAGGGATAGTGACCTCTGATAACCACCTACTGTGTGCAGGCCCAGATCCAACTCTTTACATTCAATTAGTCTGCACAGTAAACCTATTACTCCACTTTGTAGGTGGAGAAACTGATGCTCAAATCAGCAAAAACAGGAAACCAAAATTTAAACCAAAGATGCCTAAATTTGGGCCTCTGTCCTTCCCCACCTCTGTGCTTAGAAACACTTCAGTTTTGAGCAAAGAGAAATCAACGTTCTGCAATAAGCCTGAAGAGAGATAATGAGTCCTGACCTGCTTCATAAACCAGAAAATCCCAAGAGGAATCTTGGAGCAGCTGGAGGTGGGTGTGGCACTCCCCCCACCCCTAATTCAGATCTTCTCAACCTGGGCACAATTGTGTCTGGGAGAAGGAAGGTGTAGAGTCTAGCCCAAAGGGTTGGGTGGTCTTCCTGGAGCCCCAAATGTCTTTTAAATCTCCTATTGTATTTAAGAAATCCATGTGTATTTTGCATTCCTCCCCATAACATAGCTGCTACAATACAAAAATAGCTCTCTCCTCCCCCAAATCTTCAAATAAAAATGAGACTTTACAAAGCTGGGCCATGATTATCTTGGGGTTTCAATCCTCCCAAATGCCCTGACTTGCCGAGGGGCCTCATCCCGGGTAAGCAATTGGCTCCTGGGAGTCCAGGCCCGGCAGAATTGGGGTGCTCAGAGGAGGCAGGTTCGGCCCCCAGAACCACAATCACACCTGCCCAGACCCAGCTCTCAGGCCAGGCAAGGGGCTGCAGCTCATACAGCTGAGATGCCCTGAAGGCTTTAGCCACCTGTAAACCCCCACAATGCCTCTTCTCCCCACTGTGTGGTTATTTCCAAGCCTCTCAGCCCTACACCCAGTGGAGGAAGTAGGAGAAGAGATGAGTTCTTTGGCCCCAGAGCCCGGGGGTGGCCCGGCTGCTGCTGCCAGGAAAGAGGGAATTTAAAGAGATTTCCGCTGCGGATGTGCCAGATAATACAGTGCAGAGGCAGCGTCAACAGGGCAAGTGCTTGCCTGACGGCTGTGCTGCCCCTCCTCCAACCACAGAACCACCAGGGGCTGTCCCCGGGGCCCACCAGGGTTTGCAAGCCCTCAGGGGCCCCAGAGTCCATCCGCAATACCCCGTGTCTTCCAGACTTTCCCTGGTCGTATTTCTTCACATTGTAGGCGGGAAAGAGAAGAACAGGGGTAACACACACTCAAACATACCCACATACACCAAATACCCACTGTCCCCTAGCCAGCCTGCAAACTCCTATGCATCCTTCAATACCCAGCTTAATCTCCTCTACACAGCCCTCCCAGACTGCCCAATCCCTGGCCCCTTTGTGCCCCATTAGGGCATCTATTACTCAATCTTATGTTTGCCAAATAGAAATGAGCACTTCCTACGTGTCTGGCACCATGCTGGGTGCTGAGATAGGATGGTGAGACAGATAAAACACATTTCAGCTCCAGGGGAATTTACAGCCTGGCTTTCACGCTCCATATGAAATCATTTCTGCACATATCAGGATTTTCTATGATGCTGGTAGCTCCTGGGGAGCAGGAATGGAAGCTGATTTATCTGTGTCCCAGCTTGGGTCAGACGTGAGGTAGGCAGGTGCTCAGCTAATGCTTGGTACTGGATGGATGCACAGCTGAGTGAATGAATGAGTGAGCAAGTGGATGGCAAAACCTACCATGTGCACACTCAGCATATGCTCCAGACCAGGAGGTGAGCAGTGTTTCAGCACCTGGGAAGACCCCATGACCAGGATGCCCATCTGGCTGACACAAGATCCTGAGTCTGGTACAGCCATGGCACACCTGTGGAGGGCTGCTCTGGGCCCAGCTACCTGGCAGGCCCAGGCTACTCCAAGCAAGGGAACTGGGGCACGGTGGCTGCGCCCCGGTTTTTCCAGTTCCCAATGCCTGCCCCTCAGGTGGCAGCATGGGTTGACTCAGGGACAGACGCCCTTTTGCTGCTGACACAAGTCCAGCACCAGCAGAACCTCCCCTGCCCCCACCCAGCCACCTCCTAGGTAAGGTTGTGGGGTCAAGAGGTCAGATAGCAATTCACCTGGGGCCAGTCACCTCCCCAAGCCCAGCCCAGGTACCTCAGTACCACCTCAGCCCAAGGATGTACAGACTGGACTGTCTCTGGCTCTGACAGACAGCGAACTACACAGCCTGTACGCTATTGACTCAACAAACGAGGAGAACTGATAACTCCAGGTCTTGGTGGCTCCCTGCCTGGCTGCAGACCCTGTCATCCCTACAGAAGGGGGCCCAATTGCTGCCAACACCCTGTCCCTTTCACACACACCCTAGAGAATTATCTGCGGCACATTCCAAGATAAGCACAGCTCCCCACCCCATGCTCCTTCCCTACCACCAGTCTTTTATCTTCTGTTTGCTTTCCCTGCCTCCTTCCTTCCGTTCTGGGGACCCACTTACCTCTAAACAAGGGAGGGAGAGGCCGGTGCCTGCCCAGTGGAGCTGCCAGCACCTAGATGTGCCCCCAGAGTGAGCTGAGGGTGGGGCAGGCAGGGCACAGAGGTCACAGCCATCATCTGGGGGGTGCAGCCACAGTGGTTCCCACCCCTGCAGGCCAGCCTGGCTACACCCCCCAGGGAGGGAGCGAGCCTGAGAGCCACAGCCAACAGCTACCAGGGCCCCTGGCCCAGAGATTGGCCATGTCCTGAGGAAGTAGGAATCCTGCCAACAGCTCCTGCCACAGCCCAAGGCCACCCTGCCTAGAGACCACCTCAACCAGGCCCTCCCTCCTCAGGGGACACCTTAGCATTAGCGATAGACCCTGGGCTAGGCCTGGGCCACCTGGGATGCCAGCACTGGGATATCCTCCTTACTACATGTGTGAGTCACACAGTCAACAGCTGGCCAGGTTCTCAGATTGAGCAGAAAGTGACAGGCAGTAGATTCTGGTCACCACATCAGAAGCGTCCCTCAGAGTCAATGTTCAACACACTCTTTTTACAGGTGAGGGAGATGGGACCCAGCAGGGACTTGCAAGGGCCACACAGTTTATGGGTGGAAGGACACATGCCTGGGGCAACTGGGGACACAATGCTGTCCTCCTTGAGCCAGGCCAGGATTCTTTTGGTCACTGGTTCCTCTTTGGGCCTCAGTTTCCTCATCTGTAAAATGGGGAAAAGTCCTCATCCTCTCTGGGTTGTTTGTGAGGACTGAAAGAAACCCCACTTATGAAACATGCACCATGGTGCCTGGAATGGGGTATCCCTGTGAACTGGGGGATAATGAAATGAGTAGAGAGGGGACATCCCTAAGGGGCTGGGCCTCTGAGGGAGCAGGAAATCCCCAACCCTCTACAGATCCCACCTCTAGCTCTGGCCTCCCAGCTGCTGGGCTGAGCCTCTGGCCAAGGCCGCTGGCCACCTGCTCACCTGGCCGGCAGTCCCTCTGGGCCGAGGCGCCAGCCAGGCCCCCGCCAGCTCAGTTGCTGATGCCAGCGCAGGAAGCAGAGACAAACAGGGAGACAAAGCAGCCCCAGGGGGACGACGGTCAGCCTGAGTGACTCCACTGTCCCCTAGGCAAGGCCAGGGGGTGGGGCTGGGGGGCCAGAGGGAAACTGGCTCATTCCTGACATAGCTCACAGGAGCTCTCTGGGCAGCATGCCCACCTGTCCAGCACAACACCTGGGAGGTGCCTCCCTTCCGCTGCCCATTTAACTCTTTCCTGAGCTCTAGGCTTCCTGGGGAAAGAACTCAGAGGAGAAATGGAGCGACCCTGGGACTAACCTGGACAAGGTGCCAGGTGACCTCGGGGTACCCTGCCCCCTCTCTGGGTTCAGTTCATCACCAATAGAAACCCCAGTGGAGGATCTCCATCTCTGGCAGACCCTGTACCTCCCTCCAGGTCTCCCTCAACATAAGCAGCAATGGTCTTCCACTCACCCCTACCTCTGACGGAACCCCAAACACCCTCCACTAGGACCTGACATCTCAAGGCTGCCCAGAGAGCCCATCCCAGGGCCAAGAGCTGAGTCAGGGATTCCAAAGGAACTGGTCATTTCCCGCCCCATTTCCTGACCCATCCAGCAGCCTGAGCACCGCTGCAATCCCTGGATTCAAATCCCGATACACACTTGAGCCCGGGCTCCTGAGATTGCAGGGAGCTTAGATCATGCCACTGCACTCCAGCCTGGGTGACAAGAGTGACACTGTCTCAAAAAAATAAAATAAAATAAAGCCTGATGCAGCCACATTCAGGCTGTGTGACTTCAGGCAAGCCTCTTTGCCTCTCTCTGAACCTCAATTTCTTCATCTGTTAAATGGGATTAATAACAGTCCCTGCCTGGAAGGAAGCTGGTGCAGATTCAGCAAGAGCATCCAGATTAAAAAAAAGCAAGTGGAAAGCATCCACTTTCTTAGCTCAGCGCCTGTCCCCAGGGAAGCACTTGTCTTCACTAGAGACTGTCATTATCTTTGTCATCCTCATGATCAGGGAGGCATAAAGAGTAGCCAGGCTGGGGGTCTCAGCATTTCACATACCAGCACCCAGCCACACAGAAAGGAATTTGAATGGGGGGTCCCAAGGAGGAAAACTTAGGGCAATAAATGGGTGACTGGCAATTGAAAGGGTCCCACTAGCTAAGTCGAAAATTCACTTTCAGTAACTAGTTCCTCCTGCTGGGCTGAGTCTTCCCAAGAGGGGGCCCGCTCAGCCCTCTATAAACAAAGCCTGCCAGAACCCTGACCCCCACCTCCAGAGGAGGGATGGCTGCCACCCTTCCTGGAGAGATCCCCCCATTCCAACCGTCCACTTATCTCTACACAGCCTGAATCACCAGCCTGTGGAAAGTTTTCAGCTGCCCCTCACCCCCACCCCGCATTCTTGTGTGAGGATGTCATGTGGGAGGGCCCTGCTCACCCCACTGGGCTGCCTCAGCCCCTCCACCCCACAGTCATTGTCTGAAACCGGGAGTGTGCATTTGAGGTCACCTAAAGCAGGGGCCGCCTGGGGAAGGGGGCTTCACTCCACACAGGGAAGCTAGGGGAACAAGGAGGTGATGGAGCAGAGACCACACCACAGGCTTACGGCCAGGAAGGCTCTTAGGGAACTTCTTCTCATCCAGGCGTTCACAGACTATGTTAAGCAAAGTTCTAAGGATTTGCTGTGGGAGACAAGGGGGCCTATGGAAAGGGCTTCAGGGTCCTCCAAACACTTCAACCCCCTTCCTGGGTTGCAGGATCCATGGCTAAACACCAAGCACAAAGTCTGCTGGTGCAGTTGAATTTCCTCATTTTACCCACAGGAAACCCAAGGCCAGAGATGAGCTGGGATTTACCCAAGGTTGCCCAGCAGGTGTGTGCAACTGCAGAGACTAACCCTCCAATTTCCCAACACCCCGCTTATCTCAGCAAAGAAGCTCCCAGAGAGAGGGGGTGAGCTGGCCTTCTAAACGTTGGTCTGCATTCCACAAATGCCCTGCCCCAGAGCCATTTCCAGAAAGAGTCACCCATTGAAAAATCCACGTTGTGGAGATTTCCGCTGTCATAGGCACTGGTTACGCCAAGCCACAGCCTCCTTAGCATGAGCTCACTGATGCCCAGACCCCATTCCCGGAGAGTCTGATCTAATTGGCCCCTTTTTTGGTCTCAGTTTGTCCCCACGGGATAATCTGGACCCCAGGCCCTGGGGAGGGTCAGTAAAGTAGCGCAGGCCCTCTGCCCCTCCCCCAATATAGGTATTTTTCTTTCTTTCTTCTTTTTTTTTTTTTTGAGACAGAGTCTCAAGCTGTCCCCCCCTCCCCGGTAGAGTGCCATGGCATCACAGCTCACAGGAACCTCCAACTCCTGGGCTCAAGTGAGTCTCCTGCCTCAACTTCCCAAGCAGCTGGGACCACAGGCACCCGCCACAATGCCTGGCTATTTTTTGGTTGCAGCCGTCATTGTTTGGCGGGCCCAGGCTGGATTTGAACCCACCACCTTAGGTGTATGTGGCTGGCGCCTTAGTCACTTGAGCCACAGGCGCCGAGCCAACATAGGCATTTTTCAAAAATACCCCAGGTGACTCTAACAAGCAGCCAGGGGATGCAAACCCCAAGTCCCGATTCAGTCACCCTCCATGTACAAAAGAATCAGAGATCCAGGGAAGTTAAGTGACTTGCCTAAGGGCACACAGTGAGTTCACAGAAACGAAACTGGCTCTTGGGACTATACCATATGTCCACAGTGCCCAGTAGATACTCGGGATGTATTCATAGGATGAATCAAAAAATAACAGGTACACTTAAAAGTACTATGTGTCAGGCACTGACCTAAGCATTTTATAAGTATTAAGTCATTGGATTATCACAACAACCTATGAGATGGATGCTACGATCATCATTTCACAGATGAGGACACAGGCACAGAGAGGTTAACGAAATGGCTTAAAGTCACAGAGCTAAATGCAGAGCTGGGTCTTATTTCATTCATTCTCAGTGAGTGAGAGGGTCCAGTCATAAGTAAGGACGCTGATGTCCAGGAAGGCCTTACGACTGCCCGTCATAGAACGACTGCATGTCAGAGCAAGGATAAGCTTATCAAGATCCCAAGGTCCCAGAGCTGAGACTGGACCCCCAGCCCAATACCTCTTCCCTGCCACCTAGAACCATCACTCACCCTGGCAGGTGTCCTCCATCTTCTCATAGCCTGCCTGGCACAGGCACTGCCCGATGGGCACCAGCCACTCGCCGTCTGCTGCACAGTGCATGCGGGGCTCCTCACCTCCTGGTGGCACCACAGCATTGTCCACACAAGTGCCAGCCACTGTGGCCAGGGAGGGTGCACTGGAGACAGGGATGGTCTCAGGGAAGCGGGCCAGGCCCTGCAGCAGCTCTGGGCACTTCTTGTAGTAGACCCGGACAGAGAGCAGTGCCACACAGGCACCAATGTCTTGGAAAGCCAGATAGAAGCCCTTGCGGGTGAGTGGCCCCACGGAGCGCACCTCCACATTCAGCTTCACGTGGCGTGCCTCGAAGTCGCTGTTGACAGTGATCTCGTCGGGTGCAATGGTGTCAATCTTAGTGAACTGGCGCTTCTGGAAGTTGGTGCCATAGTCCACGTCTGACTCAGCGTAGTAGAGGTTAAAGGTCTCCTTGCAGGAGCTGGCACCTCCGGGGAAGCTGTTGCAGTCACGCACGGTGAACTTGAGCTCGATGAAGATGCGCTCGGCCTCACCACGGTACACCCAGTTGGTGCGGAGCCAGTTGTCCTGGTCACCAGACACCACATTGCACACGGAGTACATATAGATGGGCATGTCGTTCATGATGTTCTGCATCAGGTCCCACTGTGCGGGGAGACTGCTGGTGAGTATGGGCAAGTGCTCTGGGGGAAACTGAGGCCCAGGTGGCAGAACAGGACAGCAGGAAAGTGCTTTCTAGTTCTTGCTCTCCCCATTCTACCCAGAAGCAAACTGAGGCCCAGAGAGGTGCAGCTTGAAGTGGCCAAAGCAGGATCTGTCCCTTGATCTTTCTAGCCCCAATATCTGAACCTTAATATGAAACTGCAAACTTGGGGTAGAGTCTGAGGCTCTGTGAGACCTCAGGCAGTTCTCTTATGCTCTCTGAGCCTCAAAGTTCCCATGTGTATAATGGGGACAAGATACCCCACCTCACAGAGGATATGAGGATAAATGCTAGACTGTCTATAAATGCTGATCAAAGTGGTTAAGAGGAAGTGACAATCATACAGGCAGCTGATATTATTGTTATTCACTGTGTGTGAGCCTGTGTTGATATGCCTGTGAGTGGCAGGGGCAGGGTTAAGTCAAAAACTTAACCTCCACCATTCAGAATTTGACTTTGGAGCAGATCAATACATGTCCTTCCCTTGGAACACACCTCAGCTGTCTCTGGAAAGACAAGCTGAGGGCCCAGTGTCCTCCTCTGGCTCATGTCCCCTCAATCCTAGAAGGTGGCACAGGGGATACCTACATCTGGCCACACTAGATTCTAAGCTTCCTGGACAGAGGTTAACTCTCCTCTTTACCTCCAGGGATCTACCTGCAACAGAGCAGATGCTCAGGGAAGTATTTGTTGAATGAATGAACAAACGGGATGGATGAAAGCAGAGGGGAGGAGGGAAAGGACCTGTGCTGCACTGTGTGGTATTGACCAAGGTTCTGCATACCCTTAGGCATCAGTTTCCCACCCTGCATAATGACTGGGTTGGATTAGGTAACCTGTGTTCCCTTCTAGCTGGACATTCTAGGATCCTAGAAATCTGCTCACAGACATACCCCAGGCCTGCCCAGAGCTAGGGGGACCAAGGACAGGTACCCAGCTCACACAGATCTGGGTTCTAATCCAAGTAGCCCCCTGGAGACACTCTTCCCCCCCCCCCATTGTACAGAGGGGGAAACCAAGCCTAGAGAGCAGCAGTATCTTCTTCTAAGTTCACACAGCAGTCACAGGCAAAGCTCACCAGCCCTGGCCACAGCAAGGCAGTCTAGAGGGGAGGAACCCTGGTTGGGAACAAGCAAGGGCACCAGCAGCTGGGCCCAGTAGGAGGGAACCCCTGTCCTGCCTTTAACCCCTTCCCTCCCAAAAAGTGAGTAGAGGAAGTCAGAAAATCCCTACAATCATCGGCCCTTCTGGGGAACCAAGGGTCCCACTCTGCCAACCCCAGCTGAGTGGCTGAATTGAAGCCAGGGCCTATGCACTCTGAGTCTCAGTTTTTCCATCCACACAAGGGATCAGCAGCTCCATTCTCACCCCCACCCCACCCTCATGGGGGTACATACCCCGCTGCCATATGGCTGTGTGAGCCAGCCGAGTTCCCCCTTAGCTGCAGCAAAGTCCAACAGCACAACTGGAAGAGAAATGCAAGAGGGCCAGGTCAGCTTGGGGGTGTCTTTAGGAATTAGACCACCACAGAAAAGGTGAGAGTCACTCCCAGAACTCCAATGTCCTTCTCAGCTCTCAGAGAGAGCGACCTGGCAACATAAGGCCATTATGTCCAAAAAAACCATCTCAACAAACAGAGAAACAGCATCCTGGAGAAGGGACAGGACCCAGTCGAAGCCATGCAGCCAGTTGAGGTCAGGACTGGGCCTCCTGTCTCCCACCACACCGCTCCCCTCAGTCAACCCCCAGCTGGGCAGGACAGGCCAGGGAGCTCAGCCCAGCAGGAGGAGAGCAGCTGGGCAGAGCGCTGGGGCTAGAAGGGGTATTAAGTGACAGCACAACACCCGACCCGTCTGCTTCCTTGAAAAAGGCCCTTCAGCAGCACTTCACACACGTGGGCCTTGGGGACAACAGCCCAGGGATACTGATATCAGCTTCTGCTACATCCCCCTAGCATGGGACACCCCAACCCCGCTCGGGCCATGCAGCACAAACGTATGCACACGAATGTACACATGCATCTCTGGCACTCCAAGAACAGAGTGCCGGTAACAGGTAGGAACAGCTCCAGGGGGAGGTGGGGAAAGGGAGTATCTGGAAACAGATCTTCCCATGACAAAAGCCACAGAGCAGGCAGGGTAAAGCTCTAAACCCCTAGGAGCCTCCAGGAGGGGCCCAAAGATACATACAGGTGGCAAGGTCCACTCCCTGGGAAAGCTGCTCCCAACCCGCCCCTGCCCTCATACCCTGCCAGGGGGGACCAGAAATTCCTGGGAGACTAGGGATGGAAACCCTTGCAGGGAACTTCCCAGGCCCAGAGGGATCAGGTGCCAGGACCACAGTGTCCTCAGAGAGTCATCTGGAGCCTGGTGGAGGGACACATTGCCAGGGACTTCCCTAGGCCTAGCTCTACCCTTGAGCACCTCCCATTGGCCCACCTTGGGTCCACCCCAGGTCCTCTGCTAGGCTCAGTGGCTACAGCCAAGACCCTAGATCCTAGGTTCCACCCCTCCTCCATTTCCAAGCAATGTCCAGGTAGCTGCCAATAAGCACTGCCCTCCATGGAGGGGAAAGAGACTGGGGAAACTGAGGCATAGAGCCTATACAAGGTCCTGGATTTGGAAAGTAAAACCCTAAGGTAGAGAGGAAAGGGACCAAGTAAGGGCTCCTCCAAGCCCTGGAGTGTGAGGAATCTGGCCTCAGGATGCAGCACTCCTCAGGGCCAGGCAGGGGTAAAGAAGCTCCAGGCAGGCTGGGAGCAGGGATGGATGGCCTGGTCTGGGGACTTAGGAGGTAGGTTCTGAAACTAGTCTTAGGCATCCTTCCCTAAAGTTAGATGGTCTTCCTCCCTGGGCTGAAGGCCCCCAGGCCTGGGTGTGAGGCACCACCACCCTGACCACTGACCTGAGCCAAATCTCTCTAGGAAGGATCTGGACAGGGAAGGGGACAGGAAAGGATAATTCCAATGTGGCAGAGGTTGTGGGCATAGGGGAGGGTGGCTGGGGGTGGTAGGAGGTGGGGGAGAGGCAGGGATTTGTTCAGACATGCCCAGGGCCCAGGCTTGGAAAACTCGCTAACACCACTAGCAAATGGAATGTTCCGGCTACACAGGAAGGAATCTGGAGGCTCCTGGCCTCAGCAGAGTGGGTAGGAGGACAAAGGTGAGTGTTCCTCAGAGTCCTGCACACACTCTACCCAGGGGGGCAGGAAGCTGAGATCTGTGCTCCTGGGGAGGGACTCATCCCTCCCAGGCTCTGAAGGGTTAACCTGGCAAGGAGGGTTCCCCCAACCCTCCAGAGAGCCCTCCCCTTTCAGCCTGAGCTTGGCTCTAGTAGCACAGGGTTCAATGAGAGAAGAAAAGAGGCCCTCACCAGAAAGGAGCCTCCCCCAGGGGCTTCCAGCCTCAGCCCCCTCCCTGGGAAATTCCCTAGAACCAACCACCAGGAACAGTAGGCGCCCAACCCGGGTCTCTCCGCCTTCATATGGGTGCGGCACTTTCCCCAAGTTCTTCCAGGGGTAGAGGCTCCTGCTTCCCTGGATAGGAGCCTGGGAGCCCCTCGGCTGCCCCAGATGGCTTCACTGAGAGGCCTGGGCAAGACCAGGTCTATCCCCTCACCTGCTCATCCCTGGAAAATCCTCCTCCTTTGCCTGAAGTTCCTTCATAAATGTCATTTCTGTGGGTCCATATTGCTTTATAGCTTCTACAAATGGAAGACTACTACCTACCCCCTATCGTCACCTCCCTGCTCTCCCCAATCCCTTTTTAACCAAAACTAGCTAAAACCTACAGAAAGGGGGAGGTAAGGACTCTGGAGGAAACATGAAATAAGAGAGCAGAGACAAGAAGGCAGGCTTGGGTCCTTGCAGAATCAAGAAGTCAAAGACTTCCCAGGCCTCCTGGCATTCCCCGCCCTCTTCCCATTAGCAGCAGCCCAGCTCAGCAGCCCCTGCCATCCACCCAGGCCCTGGCGCAGATGCCCACTTCCCAGGAACATCCACCATGAAACTAACCACAAGGCCAGGAGCCCTTCATTCTGCCACCCTAAGAAGCCAGATGTTGAGGTCTGACCCTCTCTGTGCCAGAGGACCCTGGCAGGTGAGGGCTCAGGCTTCCCTCAGTTTACCTATTTGTCAAAAGAAGGCAAATTCAGTAGCTGTTGAGGATCTAACTGGCTTTACCTGCGTCTCCAAATGCAGCTGGGGGCGGGGGGGGGGAGGAGCGGCAAGAAAGGAAAAGAGTTCATAGCAACCTGGGTTAAGGGTGTAAAGGGCACATGGGACCTATCTGCCATCCAACCCACCTCCAGACAGACTCACCATATTCAGACCAATTCCCAGGAACTGAAACCAGCAGCTGCCAGCTGGGCCATCACTGCCACCCCCACCCCCACCCCAGCACATTTCCCTGGGGGTTGGCCACAGGGACTCTTGAGGCCTAAGCAAGACTTTCCTCTACGGTCCCATGGGGGCACTGGCTGGGGAGAGATGGACATGGGGGCATTAGGACAAAGCAGCTCCAGGCTTGCAGGCTAGAGGCTGGTGGCTGGGGCTGCAGCAGCAAAACAATCACCTCATCCCCTCACCCCTATGGGCAGCCTAGGAGAAAGGCCTGCAGTGATTCCAGCTGTCTCTCCCCTTCTCTCCAACCACAGTCTCCCACAGGAAAGGGGAGGACCAGAAGTTGGGGGGGGGGTATTGAGGGTGGCAGAAATCCCTGCCATGAGCTTCCTTGCAACCAGAGCTCCTGGTTGGGACAGAGGCCTTGTCTGCTCCAGGGACAAGGATAGGAACACCCTCGGCCAGTCCCCCCACTCTCCAAAAGGGCTCCTTTCTGGCCTCTTTTCCTCCCGACATGGAATAGCAATACTTCCAACACCCCCATTAGGGAGGTGGAAAAAGAAAGCAAGGCTCAAGGAAACTTCTCACCCACCCAGGGTTTCCTTTGAGCTCCCTTCTTGTGGAGCCTGCTGAAGCGTCTCTCTGTCCAGGCAGGCGGGGAAAGCCTGCTTTCACTGTTGGAAATTGAAGCCGGCTTCGGCTCCATGGACAGGGAGGGCCTCGGTCAAGGGCAGGAGCCCTCCTCATCTTCTCTGCGATCCCAGCTGAGGGACGGCGCCCCCACCCAACACACCCACCCTGCCCTGAGCAAAGTCTGCCGCCCCTCACCCTGCGCGGCTCCCAGAAGGCTGGGGCGAAGGAGGGTGATTCAGTCCCCCACCCCCGATGTGTGCGGACTCCCTGGTGACCCTGCGGTGACGGGTCCACACCTCCGGAGACCGCGCCCCCACCTGCCGCATTTCCTCGTCTGAGTCACCCCTTGCTCAGAGCGCTTGACTTTGGGACTTCCTGTCCGCATTCGCGGCCCCTAACCTGCCCCTGGAGCCCGGGAGTGCGGCTAGGGAAAGAGGGAAAGGCGTGCGTGGGCACGGATTGCCCCGAACCTCTCTCCACGCTCTGCCCCCGGGAGTGGAGGCAGAGGGGGGTGTGGAGAAAAATTTCAAAGAGTGGGAGCTTTGGCAGGGGCCTCCTTGCACACCGAAGAGCCCCATCGCCAAAGTCCGGGGCCTCTACAAAAACGCCTTCTCTGCAAGACGGGCAAGCGGGTTAGTGAATTCAGGTCGCTGAGACACTGAACCCGAAGAAAGTACCCCTGGACCCTCGTCTCCAAGGGATTCCCCCACGCCCCCCGCCGGGACGCGTTCCTGGAGCCGCTGTCCGGGCTGCAACCGCGTGGCGGGCGCTGCGTTCCCTTCTCTGCAGTCTCCGAGTCCCGCGCACAGGGGCCGAAACCACTTAGTAGTCTGGAGCCCCCACAATCCCCGGTGAGGGGGGGGGTGTCCCAGGCTCGTTCTAATCGCAGCCCGAGCCCTCGGGACATTGCACGCCGGGACTGTACAGCACCAGGTCCGTTTCCAAAACGCGCGCGTCCCGGCGCGCGGAGTTCGGAGGCGCTGGGGTCCCGAGGTCAGGTAGCGGGGCTGGGTCCAGTCGGGGTGGCCAGCACGCGCACACTCACCTTCCTTGCCCTGTGCCGCCGCGACCGCGGCCAGCGCGCAGCCCCACAGCAGAGCAAGCCAGGCGCGGGCTGCCCAGCGCTCCATGCTGCGCTCCTAGCTCTCTACCCGATGCCCGGCGCCTGGCTCCTGCACTCGCTTACGCTGGCCTTGGTGTCTGTCTCTTGCTCGCCTGCCCGCGCACAACTTCTGCCCCTCCCGCCCTGAGTCCTTAATGGAAGTTGGGTGAGAACCGGCTCCTGTTCATTCATGCCCCGCGTGACGTCAACTAAGCCACGCCCTCAGGAATGTCTTTAAAGGGGCCCGGCTGGCACCCGGAGGGGAGGGAGGAGCAGTACGGAGAGGTTTGGGTAGGACTTTGGGCCCTCTGGACTCAGAGGCGCCCCCAAGGCTCTCCCTACTTTGAGCGCCTCAAAGCACCAGCGCCCCTACGGGTTATTCCCGGGGACCTCTGTGCCTGGGATCCTGCCGAGAGCTAAGGATGGTTTTGCGCTCAGCTATCCGCACTCTCACCCTTTGCCCTCCCAAACTAAGCTCAATGTTAGCCTGCAGGCCTGAGCGGAAATGAATTGGGGGTCCCAAAAGCAGTTGCCTCCTTAGCAGCAGGCTGGGGAAAGGAGCCCAAAGGGCCTAGAGGCTCTCATTCCTGGAATCTTGCCACAGGCCTCTGTGCCAAATCTTGATGGTCAAGGCGGGCATGTGTGTTCAGAAACTTCTAAGCCAGCTGTGATCTAAGAGCAGCCATCTCTAGGAAGGGGTCAGTCATGCACTATCTCATTTAATTCTCATCTGAAAGGCAAGTGTCATTCCCATTTTACAGAAGAGAAAACTAGGTCTCCAAAAGCTTAAACAAAACACACAAAGGTTACACAGCACACAGGGAATAGAGGGAAGGTTTGAATCCTTGTGGTTTCTACTATAACCACTGCTCCATACCGGGGAAGGTTCGGCAAGGAGCTGTTGTGCAAGGGCATCACCCCTGTCTCCTGTCCCTGGCATGGCAAAATCCTTTGATATGGCTTGACACTTTGGAGGACGCCTGCCTCCCACCTGCTCCTTCAAGGGGCCTCCTTCCCAAAGGTTCCTCAGACGTGAGCTCATCTTATGAGCTGATGGAAGCTGCTGGTGTTAGTAAAACAAACGGGAAATGTTCTCTCTCTGGCTTGCCTAGCCACCCACGGCTGCCTATTGCCCAATCACCATTTGGCCAGTCTTGGAGGAGCAGCTGCCGCAGTCTTTTTCCTGGGAGGCCCCAGCCTTCCTATACATCCTTCCCTCTGACCCCATCCTCCTCTCAATGCCCCTGGACCTACTCACTCAGCTACTCAGGTACCTGGGTTCTCTCCGCCAGGTGTGGACATCTTGGCCTCTTGGCCTTAGAGACTGCACTTGGGAAGCGGTCCAGACATCTCCCCTGGGGGGGAAGGCAGAAGGGTTAATTACAGGTGTTGGGGTTAATTAAAGCCTTTGACCAGGCTGACAGGAGGGGAGTCTTGGTCTTCTGAGAGTGGTGTGCAAGTGTCCATGAGAGGGAGTGCATGTGTGAGTGTGTGAGATTGTGTTTGTGCATTCCCGTGTAGACATGAGAGTGTTGATGTCAGTGAGTGTGAGTGTGCATGGAGGTGAGAGGATTTGTGCAAGTGTGTGTGTAAATGTGCCATACTTCACAGTGGTTGTCCAGTCAACCTGTTGAGTTTCTGGCTGAGCCTCAGTTTGCTCACTGGGCAGATGTAAAAACCTACTTCAGAAAGTTATTGTGAAAATCAAATAAGGTCATGCATGTAAACCACTTAGGCCGGCACGACAGGAAGGACCATTAAATCTCAGCTGTTATTGGGTTACACACAATTGAGCAAGAGGAAGTTGCATGTGTGGATGGCAGGGCGTGTGGCACACACTGAGCTCTGTGCACAGGCATGTGATACACCGGTAAGTGTGGTATGTGTGTAGTACATGGCATGGATAAGTATTTTGCACCTTGCATTGGACCCTGTAGGCTAAGGACACTGTGCAGTGTGTGTAAGGCTGCATGTAAATTGCATGGAAGACTTGTTTGTACATTTGTGTTATTTGCCATTTGCAGGATCCATACATCAGATGTGTCACAGGAAGATACACTCCAGGAGGGCAGGGATGTTTATCTGTAGAAAACAGTGCCTGATACACAACAGGTATTTAGCAAACCTTTGCAGAATGAATGAACTAATGATGAATGAAGGTGTTGGTCAGTTCTGTATGGCATGAAAGTCTTTGTATGTAGTGTTGGTTGGTTCTTCAGGCAGCAAGTGTGGGTTTCCATATGTGGCCCCACCCAAGTACATGGCAGGGATGCAGGCAGGCCCTGATGGCTATGAGTTGTAGGCCTGGCCGTATGTGCCCACGAGGGGGGCTAAGGGTGCAAAGCAGGGTGTCATTCACCTGCAGCATATGACGTAAGCAGAGGCCTGTGGGAAGGAGTGGCATATGAGGTGGCAAGAAGGGGGCAGCTTTAGTCACCCACCTAGTGACACGCCCTTCCCTCTTTTCCTGTCCTGATTCAGCGTCCTTCCCGCTCTGGGTGACTAGATGCTAAGGTAGAAAGTTCTTCACTGAGTCTTACAAAGCGGCACTGAAACATGGTATTTATAGTGACATAATCAGCCCTAATGGAGATGGAATTACCCCATAAAGGCCCCAAGGAGCCCTCAGGGCCTGAGTGCCACTGCAGCAGGCAAAACATCCAGCACAGGCACGTGGAGCCTGAGTGTCTGTGTGTCTATGTGTGTGTGTAGCTGCCTCACTTGCTGATCCCCACCTCCAGCCCACCAGCCTGATTGAGTGACCACCTTTGCTAGGACTTGCAGAGGACTGGGGGCAAGCAGATGCCAAAAATGAATATTGAAGCCACAGCTTCACCCACACGGATTGCCTTTGGTCAAAAGCATCAGAAAAAATAATTGTAGCTAACACTTATAAAGTGCTTACTATGTGCCAGGCCCAGACCTAAGCACTTCACCTCGGCTGACCCCTTGGTGTTCTCATGGCAGCCCCATGAGGTGGGCACTGAGGAGTGAACTTGCTGGTAAAAGTTGGAGTCTGGACAGGCAGTCTGGATCTGGCACACATCCTCATGGGTACCTCTCTTATCTGCCGCCTCTGAATTCTACAGAACCCAGAAAGCTGTCTCCCATGCTGGAATGATGTGCCCACTCTCTGTAGCCCAGGTATAAATAATACCTCTCGGGTGAAGCCCCCGGGGATCAGCCCCTCCCTGCAGGCCTGGGAGTTCCCTACACAACCTACACGACATGCCTACCAGGACCCTGGTGGGGCCAGCTGAACTCTTTCTTGTCTTTCTGAGCCTGTGAAGTATCTTTGCAATTAGACCATAAAGCTCCCCAGGGTGGGGGATGAATCTGGCACCCTACTGAAATTCTGGCAGCAGGCAGAATAGGAGCTACTCAAGAAATGTTCACATTTGATGGTGATACTCTAAATCAATTCCCTCCACTCATTTCAGTCCAAGTTTCTGGAAGTGTCCTATGTGATCTCATTTAATCCACCTATGTGTCCTGATTTGATCCACCTACTAGCTCTGGATGGAAAAACTAATATGGCCCAACTTTTGCAGATGAAGAAAGTGAGGCTCAGAAAGAAGAACCAACTTGACTAAAGTTACGCTATTAGTACATGGCAGAGGTGGAACTAAAAAGTTAAGTGTGTCTGCCCCAGAGCCCAGTCTGCCTGCTTTTTATATGAACACACCACATGCTTTCAGGTCGGCATGGCTTTGTCCAAGCTGTACATGGGAGTGTCCTTTCCATCTGGGCAACTCCTGTTCATCCTTCAAGACTTACCTTGGTGTAGCACAGAGAACAGAGGCCCCAAGGGTAGGAGAGTGCCTGTTTATCGGGTACACCCAAGACAGATTTGGTGAATGAATGAATGGGTCTGGCAGACCTGGACTCTGCCATGTAAACAACTGTGAGGCCTTGGAGCTGTGTGACCTCAGCTACTTGGTCTGTAAAACTGGGATAATAGTGGTTTCTATCCTCCAGGGCTGCTGCTGGGATTTAATGAGATCATGCATCTAAAGTCCTGGCACATAGTGAATGTGATTCAGTCTTAGCTCTCGCTACCTTTACAATCAAAAGTCACTCCTGAAAAGCCCACTGGGCTCCCCCAGGCCAAATACATAGTTTCCCCCTAGAATAAACCTGGGCTTCCACAATACATTACGACACCCTCCCATTAGGCAGGGCGTTCCTTGCAGCACAGAGGCTCAGTTTATTCCATCTTGTCATCCCTAGCGGCGCTAAGCATACAACAGGTGCTCAGTAAATGTTTGTGGGATGCACACACGTGCAGTTACTGGGGCCCATCTTTTCCAAAAGAACGCCTTTCCCGCCTGTAGGCGCAAAGCGAGATTTTTCAGCTCCTCAGGTGGCGTTTCTAGGGTGAACTTGCCGGAATAGAAGTTTTGCTAAGTCCTGACACCTCCCCCACCACACACCCCAACTCCCGAAATGAGGTGATTTGAGGCGGGGATGGGAGACTTACAAGTGGGCTCCAAGTTTTCAAAGGGATAGCGCAGGAGGAAGCCCTGATATAATTGCGGGGCTTCCCCCACCCCCAGAGCCGGATTTGAGGCTGTGCCGCTTCCTTTGGGGCTCCCTTGCGCTTCCTGGGAGCCTTTGAAGTGGGTTCTCCGCAAATCCTGCCCGCGGGGCTGGGATAGGGGCGGAGCCTCCGGGCAGGGGGCGGGGCCTCGGCCGGGGCAGGCTGCAGGGACCCGGCTATCGAGTTTCTGTGGTGGCATCCGCGCCCCTCTGGCCTGGCCCTAGAGTCGCCTTTCTCCAGCCCCCAGGTGCCTACGGGCAGCCATCGTTCTGTTCCGACTTCCCTGCCCCATGTGGTCACGTCCTCCTCTCTACCAACTCAGGTTAGACCCCACTCCCTTGTCTAGCCAGCCGGGACCTCTTTGTCAGTTCCATTACTCTGAGCGCCAGACTCAGCCAGGTGTTTTTAAGAATCCGAACAGGGCCTGCATGGTGTAATCCTAGCACTCCAGGAGGCCTAGGTGGGTAGATTGCTTGAGCTCAGGATTTTGAGACAGCCTGAGTAACAGTGAAACTTCATCTCTACTAAAAAATAGTAAAACTAGCCTGTGAGCTAACATCTGTAGTCTCAGCTACTGGGGAGGCTGAGGCAAGAGGATCACTTGAGCTCAAGAGTTTGAGGCTGCTGTGAGCTATGATGACACCATGGCACTCTACCCAGGGTTCCAGAGTGAAAATGTCTCTAAAATAAAATAAAATACTGGGGGGCCAAGGTGGGTAGATTGCTTGAGCTCATGAGTTCAAGACCAGCTGGAGGAAAAGCAAGACCCCCATCTCTACTAAAAATAGAAAAAAACTGAGACGAGAGGATTGCTTGAGCCCCCAAAAGTTGGAGGTTGCTGTGAGCTATGATGCCATAGCACTCTATCCAGGGCAAGGAGTAGGTCACTGGCCCCATATGCCAGAGGTGGCAGGTTCAAACCCGGCCACGGCCAAAAATAATAATAATAAATGAAAAAATAAAAAATAAAATGAATAAAATAGCAAGCCCTCACCCCCACTCCACCCTTGGACTTTCTGTCTCCCTTCTTCATTATTTGTCTGTTGTCTGTCCCCAACCCCCGACCCTGCCCCTGTCCCCTGTTATCATGTAAGCACCAGGAGGGCCAGGGTTGCTGGCTGCTTTGTTAAATGAATGAGCAAATATGGTGGCTTCCCAGCAGACTAGTAAGGAGAATTCACTCATGAGCTTGCAATCAACTGGCTACTTTCTTTCCCTCACTTTCCTCATCAGTGAGTTGGGGTAACAGTAGCTCATCCTCTTAGAGGTGTCTGATGATGTCACAGGTTACCACATGCCAAGCATAGAGCCTGGTGTCATGCCCAGACACCCAGGCCAAACTCTGGAGACAACTTATGGGGGCTTCCCACTGCTCCAGCAGGTGGGGTGACTGGTGCCCAGGAAAGTCCTTACCTGAGTCCCAGAATCCTCCTTTGTGGCCCTGGGCATTCCAACCTGCCAGGTACTTTCCCTACATGATCTTGTTTCTTTCTCACAACAGCCCCTGTCAGCAGCATATTCCCCATTTCACAGATAACAAAACTTACATAGGTGACGTGATCTGCTCAAAGTTGCACAATGAAATGGCAAAGCTAGGATCTGACTCCAAGCCCATCAGGCTGAATGGTCCTGATGCTAACTGCATGGCTTACAGAGATCCCCGCCGTCTTTCCTCTGCCTCCCCTCTGCACTATGCACTGAGTGTTTGGCAACCAGGGTCCTCTGGGCAGATGCCATGGCTGGCCACGAGCTGAAGGCACATTTCCAGCTTCCCAGGGCCATCATTTGCTGGGAGACTTGGACAAGGTGCTTCCCTACTCTGGACCTTTGCAGTCAAATGGGGATAAAAATAATAAAATACTCACCTTTCAAAGGAGCTATGAAAGTAGGAACCAGGCAATGATGTTTGGCACACACCACGTTCCCTTTAACTGTCAGCTGGGATTATTTTTATCATTGACACCATTTTGGGGGCCTCAGGGTGGTGTAGTACCTGCCAGGTGCCAGCCCCTTCCTGCATCCTGAGACAGTTCGGCTGCAGGCCTGGGTGGAGGCTTAGAAGGAAGAAAGGAGGAAGGGGTAGCAGGGGAAGTTGCTGTTTGTTTTCTGCCTCTGAGAGCCTCCTAATCTGACCCTAGCCCCTTCCTTTCCCTGAGGCATTAACACACAGGCCCCTTTCACCAGGAAATCTGCCCTTGGCCCTTAGTCCTTGAAACTATGCTCCCTAGATAAACCCACCAAGACCCCACCCTCAGCCCCTCAGCCCCTGAGAGAAGATTCCACACTCCGGGCTCCTAGCCCCACACCCATCACAAGGCCTAGTGGTTGTGATACAGTAATACCAGAGGACTCACATATCTCTGTGTAGATCCACGCATATACACATCTATTTATGCACACTCACACGCATGCCCACAAGCAATAATCCTGAAAAATCTGCTTTCCTTACGGCCAGGTCTGGGGAGAGGAGGAGCTCTTTAGGGGCCACATCAGGGCAGGATGGGGGCTCTCTCTTCAGCACCCCCTTCCTGTCCTATTTCTCTCTGTGTCCATCCATCTCCATCAATCAGTCCCAGCAGGGCCCTGCTCACTCCTCCCCAGCTCCCCTTCCGTCCATCCACCCATCCATCCATGCACAAGTCTGTCTGTCATCTGCCTGTAGCCAGCCCAGCAGTGGGCAATCTATCCTCACCTAGTCCTGTTCATCACCTCTGCCACACCACGGCACCAAGACCCTGTCCCCTTTCTCAGCAGGGTCTCTCATCACTGGTCCATCCATCCATCGATCCCCATCCATCCATCCTCCCACCCCCTGAGTGTTCTCCTTCATCTGTCAATTGATCTGTCCATCCATCCATCCATCCTTTCTTCCTCCCTTCCTTTTCCCCTTGACTCAGCCCCTCTCAGCCCCCTCTGTGTCCCATCCATCACTTCCCAGACAG
The DNA here is from genome assembly GCA_963575145.1 of Galago senegalensis. NCBI lineage: Eukaryota > Metazoa > Chordata > Mammalia > Primates > Galagidae > Galago > Galago senegalensis. The sequence goes on from CAUYTI010011039.1 coordinate 36,161, forward strand.
CCTTGCCCAGCCAGGTAGCCACCTCCTGGCAGTTCTGTCTGTCCACCAGCCCATCCATCCATCTGTCTGCCTGCCCATCCATCATGCCACAAGCCACTTGTCCATTTCTTGCCACCATTCACATTTTTCCTATCTGGGCTCCCTGGGGTGTTCCTCAGCCAGCACTGGGAAAGAGTGTGTGTGTTTGTCTATAGATACCTGTGATCGCCAGCATGCACTGTGATGACCAACAGAGGACCAGAGACCTGGACACAGTCCTGCCTTGGGGACCTCTTATTGCGAGCGAGTGTGTGACTGCATGTATGTATGTGAAGGGAGAACTGTGAACTTCCCTGAGGGCAGAAAGAGGAGTGACACTTCACTGTATCTTCCTAAATGCTGTCTGCACTTTTTTTTTTGGCTGGGGCTGGGCTTGAACCCCCCATGTCTGGCATATGGGGTGGGGCCCTACCCTTTTGAACCACAGGCGCCCCTGCCCTTCTTGCCATATACATCAATGGCTCACGGGAAAATAAATACATAATTTGAGAAATATGATAAGAGTTTTCCCTCTTATCTTCTGATTCCTTTAGAGGTGCCTGACCAATGCCCAGCACTTGGGGGGCCCAGGCATCCCCAGCCGTGTAAGTCCTTGCCTAGGGACATCCAGCCCCCTCCGCTAAAGAGCCCTCACTCCCCCAAAGGCTCTCTCTTCTCTTCCCGCTGCTGAGAGAAACGAGACAGGCAGAGAGAGACAGAGACCGAGACATAGAGAGACGGAAAAAGCGCAGCATAGCAAAGTGCCCTGGGGCGGCGCCGGTGGCTCAGTGAGTAGGGAGCTGGCTCCGTGTACCGAGGGTAGAGGGTTCGAACCAGCCCCAGCCAAAGTGCAACAAAAAAATAGCCGGCGTTGTGGCGGGCGCCTGTAGTCCCGGCTGTTCGGGAGGCTGAGGCAAGAGAATCGGCAGAGCCCGGGAGCTGGAGGCTGCTGTGAGCTGTGACGCCACAGCACGCTACTGAGGGCAATAAAGTGAGACTCTGTCTCTAAAAAAAAAGAAAGAAAGAAAGTGCCCTGAAGTGCCCTGGAAGGGGCCCAGGCCACGTGGAAGGGAGAGACGTGGGAGGAGGGAGGAGGCAGGAGAGCGCCAAAGGCCGCCCAAGACAATAGAACAACGGGACGCAGAGACACGGGGGAGGTCGCCTGGCCGGGGGACTGGGTGGGGAGCCGGGAGCGGAGCGCCCCACCTACTCTAAGGAGTGGGTCCTGGATAACTCAAGGTCCCCCGGGAGAAGCGCTTTGTGGAGGGCGGGGGACAGGCGGCGGGGGCGGGGCAGTCCCTCCCCCAACCTCAGCCATCACTCCCAAGTCTCGCACCCAGGTCGGCCCCGGCTTCCGGCTCCACAGGTGCCACCTTTGAGGGTCGCCGCGTGCGGTTTATGGCGGGGCCCAAAGCCCCTTCCCCGCGGCGAGAAACCTCCTTTGCGCCTAGTAAAATGGTCCTGGGCCCCGGGGGTTGGGGGTGGGAGGGTGGCGGCGGCCTCATCGCCATGGAAACAGCGGCGGCTCTGGAGCGGTGACTGCGGATTCGACAGCCACTGTGCATATATTTGCATGTTCCTCCCTCCTGGGCCGGGCCAGCCCCGGGTCCCACCCTTGCCAAACCCATTACTCCTGCCCTAGTAACTCACCTCCTGTACAAAGTCTTCAGCCGCCGGCCGCCTCGTTTAACGACGGTTAATCACCTTCCTCATCATCTTCGTAGATAGCTTTGGCTGGCGGAGCTTTGCCTCTGTGCCAGGCACTGGGCTGCTTCCTTCACATTCATCACCATTTGTCCTCATACCAAAGGACTACCCTTGTCCCGATTGATTAATACAAACGAGACCGAGTGTACGCAGTGGCTCACGCCTGTAATCCCAGCACTCTGTGAGGCCGGGGCCAGGTGGATTGCTTGAGCTCAGGATTTTGAAACCAGGAAGAGCGAGACCTCATGTCTACCAAAATAGAAAAACTAGCTGGATGTTGTGTCAGGTGCCTGTAGTCCTAGCTACTCGGGAGGCTGAGGCAAGAGGATCACTTGAGCCCAAGAATTTGAGGTCGTTGTGAGCTTTGATGTCCCAGAACTCTAGCCCGGACAAGAGTGAGACTGTCTCAAAAAATTTTTTTAAAAAGGCTCTGCACCTGTAGCACAGTGGTTACAGGGCTAGCCCCATACACTGAAGGTGGAGGGTGTAAGCCTGGCCTGGGCCAGCTAAGTAACAATGACAACTGCAACAAAATAAATAACTGGGCATTGTGGCGGGTGCCTGTAGTCCCGGCTGTTCCGGAGGCTGAGGCAAGAGAATGGGGTTGTTGTGAGCTGTGATGGCACAGCACTCTACTGAGGGCAGCATAGTGAGACTCTGTCTCAAAAAAAGAAAAAAAAAAAACCCGAAGGCTGCAGAAGGTCTGCACAGCTAGAAATTGCCTCCTTGCTCTGGTCTCCGTTTCCCTATCTGTAAAAAGGGAAGGTTGCACCAGGAGCTTGCCAACTAACACAGCCAAGTGTGGAACTAGACCCACACTTGCCTGAGTTGAGCGGGCTGAGAGTAACATTCTGACTTGGAAGGCCTGCAGTAGCCAGGTGCCTCCAGTTTACTCCACACCCTCCTATGCCCTGGCGAATTTCCTCCAGGCCAAGCTCCTGGTGATTCAAGAGACATCTCTGAGAGGCCTACCAGCGCTGACATTCTCCCCCCTCTGAATGGGTGCTGTTCAGGCAGGGTGCTATGCCTCTGCCAACAGACTGGGCACTGCTTTAAGGGTCAGTATCACTCTTCTTCAGGTCTGTGAACACTAGAAATGCCCAAGCTCAGGCTGGAGATAGGCAAGCGTATCCCAGAGGGTCTGTCCCAGCCCTTCGTCCTGACCTGCAGATCTACTATCTGAGGGATTCACAGAACTGGGTTGTTGGTGAGGAAACCTCAGGCTCTCCCAGAAAATAAGCAGGGTTGCCCTGCGTACTGTCAGACCCTTCCCAGCACAGGCTTGGAAGGGAAGAGAAGGGCCCAGAGACCACTGGCCCGGCAGCAACACCAGGATCATCATCCCTCATGCTTAGCGAGCGTGGCTATGTGCCCAACCCCTCCTGAACATGGACAACAATTCAGTGAGTTAATTATTTTACATCCTTTTTTTTTTTTTGAGACAGGAGCCTCAAGCTGTCCCCCTGGGTAGAGTGCCTTGGCATCTCAGCTCACAGCAACCTCCAGCTCCTGGGCTCAAGCGAGTCTCTTGCCTCCGCCTCCCAAGTAGCTGGGACCACAGGCGCCCGCCACAACGCCCGGCTATTTTTTGGTTGCAGCCGTCATTGTTGTTTGGCAGGCCTGGGCTGGATTCGAACCCGCCAGCTCAGGTGTATGTGGCTGGCGCCTTAGCCGCTTGAGCCACAGGTGCCAAGCCAGGTTTTTCTTTTTTTGAGGCAGAGTCTCACTCTGTTGTCCATGCTACAGTACCAGGGAATCATAGCTCACGGCTACCTCAAATATCTAGGCTCGAGAAGTCTTCTTGCTTCAGCCTCCTCAGTAGCTGGGACTACAGGCGCCCACCACCACACTCAGCTAATTGTTCTGTTTTTAGTAGAGACAGTGTCTTATCTTCTTCAGGCTGGTCTCATTTCCTAAGCTCTACGATCTTCCTGCCTCAGCCTCCCAGAGTGCTGGGATTATTGGTGTGAGCCATCTTGCCTGGCCAGTTTTTGCTTTGTTTTTACTGTGAGACCTTAGCGCCTATCTCAGGGCCTGGAACATAACAGGTTTGTTGAATTTGCCTGATAATTACCTGTTTTCTCCCACATTCCTGCTTTCCCACACCAATTCTGCCAGCATTTATTGAATACCTACTATGTCCTGGGCACTTTATACACATCATGCTTAATAAACATCACCTCATAGAATCCACCCCTTTGGGAGGCACCTGTGGCTCAAAAGGGTAGGACGCTGGTTCCATATGCTGGAGGTGGTGGGTTCAAACCCAGCCCTGGCCAAAAACTGCAAAAAAAAAAAAAAATTCACCCTTATCTATACCAACCCCCCAGCTGTGACCTCCCAATGACTGCTCATATCCCCATTTTTTTTTTTTTTGAGACAGAGCCTCAAGCTGTTCCCCCTGGGTAGAGTACCATGGCATTCCAGCTCACAGCAACCTCCAACTCCTGGGCTCAAGCGAGTCTCCTGCCTCTGCCTCCCAAGTAGCAAGTAGCTGGGACCACAGGCACCCGCCACAACGCCTGGCTATTTTTTTGGTTGCAGCCATCATTGTTGTTTGGCGGGTCCGGGCTGGGGATTCAAACCCGCCACCTTAGGTGTACGTGGCTGGTGCCTTAGCCGGTTGAGCTATAGGCGCCAAGCCTCATATCCCCATTTTATTTATTTATTCTTTTTTTTTTTTTTGAGACAGAGCCTCAAGCTGTCCCCCTGAGTAGAGTACCATGGCATTACAGCTCACAGCAACCTCCAACTCCTGGGCTCAAGCGACTCTCTTGCCTCCGCCTTCCAAGTAGCTGGGACCACAGGTGCCCGCCACAACGCCTGGCTATTTTTTGGTTGCAGCCGTCATTGTTGTTTGGCGGGTCCGGACTGAGGATTCGAACACGCCACCTTAGGTGTACGTGGCTGGCGCCTTAGCCGGTTAAGCTATAGGTGCGGAGCCTATTTTTTTTTTTTTTTTTAAGACAGAGTCTCGGCTCGGCGCCTATAGCTCAACCAGCTAAGGCGCCAGCCACGTACACCT
>CAUYTI010011040.1:0-12333 GCA_963575145.1 Galago senegalensis
CACCAAACTGGTTAACATAGCCTTTGTGGCATTTTCTTAGTTTTTGTGTTAAGACATTTATATTCTACATTTGGAAAGATTCACATGTACCCTTGTAAGATAGACCATAGATGTGGTCCCGCCAATCACCCTCCCTCCACCTGATGTAAAGAAATGTCTATTGTGGGTTAAAGGGGGGAAAGAACAGCAAGAAATCACACAGTATGTAATACGTAATGCAATTTTGGCATAGTGCAATACATGAGACAAATAATTTTTCCAATCTAGAATATATGCCTGTTTCTTAAACACATTACCCCATGTGGATTGCAATTGGTTTTAGTCAATTTCTTTTTGCTTGTCTGAATTCTATAATTATTTTACATAGACTCATTTTAAAAGTAGATTTTGGATCAGAGAACTGTTGGAAAGTGAAGGTTACAGCAACTCAGTAGGTAAACAGTTATCTCTTCTCTAAGATGAATTTTTGTAAAGGAGGTCAAACTTTCCTCCTGTCTACCAGTATAGAGTGACTACTGCTATATTCAGGAATTTCATAGAGGCTTTCTAAGGAATGCTGTGCTAATTTGTTTCTTCATACTGTACAACTATTATCTGTTCACATTATCTGAACAGATTGCAGAAAGCTCCAGTCACTTGACTACACCAGAACTCTAACCTGAGGACTTTGTACCCTACGCTTCCCCTGTATATGATATTGGTGGGTGGGTTATATCTGCAAAACATAATAAGAAACATTAATCCACCAAGGATGTTTTTCAGTTCTGGGATTCTATAAACCTATAATTGTAATCAAGAGCCCAGCCACCTGCTATTCTATATCTAAGCCACAAGATTAGGCACTTCTCTTAATTGCCCAGAAAAAGCCAAAGACAAGGGATCTTTGTTTCTTTGGTAGTCTGCCCTGAAGTGTTGCAAGACCTGATGTTCATTGTCTCTCAGTGAAATTTAACCATATTCCTCTTGGTTTCTTGTCTATCAAAGAGGTAGAATAATCTAGTTTTCCTCAGAATAATCTTTTTTTCATATACTTGTATACTTGAAGGTAACTATTTAGTCACTATTTAGCTTGTTGCTCTCTAGACCAAATAATATAATCTCCTTAATCTTTTTCCATCAATTTGGCATTCTCTGTAATCATTTTAGTGGTACTGCTCCTTAGGAAACCCTCTCTAGTTTCTCCACATTTTAAAGGGCAGAGCCCCACATTGATCATATTACTCTCGTAAGGGCCTGACCAAGGCCAAGCATGCTCCGGTGATCTGCTGTTCTTGGCTGCCGTGCTCAGTCTTTCTTTTTTTTTCTCTTCTTCTCTTTTCCTTTCTTTACTTTTTTCTTTTCTTTCCTTTTTCCCTTTCCCTCCCTCCCTCCTCCTTCCCTTCCTCCCTTCCTTCCTTCCCTTCTTTCTTTCTTTTAACAGAGTCTCCCACTGCAACCTCAAACTCCTGGGCACAAGCAATCCTCTTCCCTCAGCCTCCTGAATAGCTGGGACTATAGGCATGAGCTACCACTCCAGCTATTTTTTTCTACTTCTGGTAGAAATGGAGATCTCACTTCTGCTCAGGCTGCTCTCAAACCTGTCAGCTCAATGGATCCCTCTTCCTCGGCCACCCAGAGAGCTAGAATTACAGGCACGAGCCACCGTGTCCAGCCTGCTGCAATCTTTCTAACAGAAAAGAACATCCCTGATCTGAAAATCTGAAATCTGATATCCAAAACTTTTTGAGTGCCAACATGACATGACAAGTGGAAAATTTCACACCTAATCTCATTGATGAGTCAAAGTCAAAACTTTGTTTTATGTACACAACTATTAAAAATTCTTAAAAATTAATACAAAAAGTTTTATTATAATAAAGAAGTAAAATAATACAAAAGTTTCACATTTTAATTTTATAAAGAAGTAAAGTAAAATTAAATGCTTTTCACATATTTTTTGAAAGTTTCCTTTATTCTTTTATAATTGCCTTTACCTTTAATATTACATTAAATTAATTTTAGGTTATGTGTATAAGGTATATATACAACATAAAGAAATATTGTGTTCAGACTTGAATTCCATCCCCAAGATCTCATTACATATGTGAAAATATTCCAAAATATGAAAAAAAATCCAAATCTGAAATACTTCTGGTCCCAGGCTTTTTGGATAAGGGATACTCACCTATATTATATTAGCATTTCTGAAAGAATTATTGCCAGAGTTTGCAACAGTTGAGGTGGAATCTCATTCATACAAAGTACCACGAGCCAGTTGAACCAGCAAGCACCTGATATTTTCTGTTTTTAAATGTTTGCTGCTATACTCTTAAGTCTTTGACTTCCTTTCATTATTTAAATTTTCTTCCTTGTGTTTTGGGGTTTTTAAAAATATTTCTTTATTGTGACATAATCATTTTTATTGATTTCAAGAGTTCCCTTTATATGGAGGATTGCAATTCTCTGGTGTTTATGTAATTTTTTACATTTGTATACTATCAAACATATTGCCAGGGTTTTTTTTGTTTTTTCTTTCATCATTTTATAGAAATTTCTTTTCAATCCCAAGATCAACCAATAATCATCTACATTTGTTTCAACTTTTTTAGAATTTTGCACTTTTTTTGCAATAAATATATCAATCATATGGCATTAATTTATTATATTTATAATAGTTTGGGATAAGGTAAAAATCTCAAAATGTATGTATGAGAGAGTCTGCTAACTTTTCCAATTCATTTATTTTCTATTGATTTGTGGTACTGGCTTGAATCACATATGAAATTCTTAGGTAATGACATACCCTTCAAGGTTATGAGTTGATCGATCAAAGAATCAAATAGTTAATGTATATAAAGAGCTCTTAACAAGTGAACCCTCCAATTGAAGCATAAGTAAAGGTAATTGATAAAAGAAGAAAGAAAACTTTCAACAAATATGCGAAAAGCATTCAATTTTATAAAGAAGTAAAAATAAAATTATGTAAAACTTTTTGGTTTACAATAAGCAAATTTTTCAAAATTATTACAGTCTTAGGGTTGTTTAGATTATTTTTATTTTAAAATAAGCCTTCAAGCTATTAATGTTCTTTTTTCTGAAATTTTACTTTGATAATTTTTAAAACATCAGAAATTCTAAAAGTATAGTACAATGAATATTTACATACACCTCACCTGTTGTGATGGTTAATTCTACATGTCGATGTGACTGGGCCAAGTGGTGCCCAGATTAAACTTAATTACTGAGTGCGTCCATCAGCATGCTTCCAGATTAGATTGGTGTTTGAGTTGGTAGAATCGGTAAAGATGATTGCCCTCTTCAATGTGAGTGGGCCTCATCCCGATCTATTGAGGGCCTGAATACAACAAAAGGTGGAGATAAAAACCCTTTTTGTTTCCTGTTTTCCTGCTTAAACTAGACATTGGTCTTCCCTTGCCCTTGAACTAGGATTTACACCATAAACATTTCTGGTTCTCAGGCCTTCGATTTTGGATCAGAATTATACCACAGGCTTTCCTGGATTGTCTGCATGTATGTGTGTGTGTGTCTCTGTGTGTCTCTGTGTGTGTGTGTGTGTATGTATCTCCTATTGGTTCTGTTTCTCTGAAGAACTCTGACTAAGGCACCTGTGTTCACTAATTGTCAATATTTGTCATTTCCTCTTTCTCCATATATACATGTGTGTGCGTGTGTTTTAGTGGGTGTTATGTATATACAAACATGTGTATATACATATATATATGATATATATAACATTTTTCCTCCACTATTTGAAAGTTAGTTGTAGATACTGTAATACCTTACTCTGAAAGATTTCAACCTGCAGCGATAGGTGTTTTAAACATGAGCCTTATCCTTTAAAGTGATTTGAAATATGCATCAAAACCTTCACAGTATAAAATTGGTATAATGATTAAACTTCCAAGCAATTTCTCAAAGTCTATTTTATTCTTATCTCTCAATTCTGAGATAATTTTTAAGCCATCCAGTATATTATTCATTCTTATTTATTATTTAATAAAAAACTACTCAAATAATTACAAAAGAAACATATAAAATTAATTTTAACTTTTAACACTAAAGGAATACAGGTATGTGGTAGCTTTTTTTTTTTTAGAAATGTGTTCTTCTGTTTATTTATTTATTTCCCCGACATGTACCGAACACTTCACTATAGCAAAGTAAATACAATGTGGACTTGCTCGCAAGCGGGTTATCAGCGTAAATGGCTTTTCAAATTGTGTCTAGGAATTTAGCTTTTACTTAGGAGAAGAAGAAAATTGTGGGATTTTATCTATTTATTTATTTTTATTTATTTATTTATTTTGAGACAGAATCTCACTTTGTCGCCCTCGGTAGAGTGCCATGGCATCATAGCTCACAAGAACCTCAAACTCTTGGGTTCAAGTGATTCTCTTGCTTCAGCCTCTCAAGTAGGTGGGACTACAGGTCCAGCTATTTTTAATGATGAAGGTCTCTCTCTTCCTTAGGCTGATCTCAAACCCATGAGCTCAGGCGATCCACCCACCTCGGCCTCCAGAGTGCTAAGATTATAGGCATGAGCCACCACACTTGGCCAAATTGTGGGATTTTAGATGTAAGTCTAATCTGATTTGCATTTCAGAAAGTTAATTCCATAAACAACTTCTGAGATAGCTCGAATAAGCAGTTGGGAGGTTGTTGCAGTAATCCAGGTGCTTGGATTGGGAACAGAGATAAGTGGACAGATACAAGCGAAATTAATAAGAACAAACTAATAGGTAACAAAGATTTGTCGGGGATTTGAATTGAGTGAAAAGAAAAACTAAAGAATCCCCTCCAGGTTTCTAGATTTGGGGTGCCAGCTGAGTGGCAGCACCATCCTGGCTGGAGTCTTAGAAACACAAAGTCTTGAAGGATGGGGCAGTACACTCGTAAGTTCAGCTTCATGTGTGTGAGATGTTCAACAGGCAGGAGATTATATGTTGTTTGAATTCTGGAGACAGGGGAAGAGTTATGGCCTTAGGTTAAAATATGGGTTTAGAAGATATCAGTGTATATTCAGAAATTGATGCTATGGAAGTAGATAAAATCATCTAAGGACAGTGTGAAAGGCAAGAAGAAAATTGAGGCTCAATATCTAGAGAAAGGTATATTCAAACACTCAGTCACTAAGAATGGTGATGAGCACTCGGGGAAGTAAAAGGTTATCCAAAAAAAGAGCAAAAATGGAGAAGCCAAAGGAAGACAGGGTCTCCAAAAGGCAGAGTCAGAATGGTGCCTTGCACTTCAGAGAGGTCAAGATCAAAACTGCAATGGGCCTTTGGCTTCAGCAAAAGTCAGTGGTAACTTTTGCATAGAGCAAGGACTCTCAACTTTGGCACCATTGACACTCAGGCTGAATAAAACCTCACTGTGGGGAATGATCCCGTACATTGTAAGATGATTAGCAAAATCCATAGCCTCTACTCATAAGGAAACAGTACCAAGCTCCATCACTCCTGTCCCCCACCCAGCTGTGACAACCTAAATGCAGACATTGTCAAACATCCCCTGGGAGGCAAAATCACTCCCAGTTTGGGAATCACTAGTTCAGATAAACTTCAGTACAAAGATTCGGAATAAATCTAGACTGAGAAAGGTTATGAGTGAGCAGGTAGTGAGAAGTGGAGTCTGCAGCTGAGTTGGGAAAACACAGGGACAGACAGTAACTAGAAGGGAATAATGAAGGATTTGGGGGTTTAAGATCAAAGAGGCTTGAATATGCTTAAATGATAACAAAGAAAATCCAACACAGAACTTACATCTGAAAGCAGTAAGTTAACAGAGGAGCAAGGTCTCCAGGGAGGCAGGAGGGAAAGGGATGCAGACAATCTCATGGAATGGTTTTCCTGAGGGACAGCTCTGGAGTGGAGAAGATGGAGGTGCTGGGAGGGGCTTAGGACTTTCAAAGCACAGCCATCTGTTTGCCTTTATTGTTTCTGGGAAATAGGGAGCAGTCTAGAAGATGAGAAGAAAGGTAGAGGGGCAAAGCTCCTTCAAACAGTGAGTTCTTAAATGGCCCTGATTGGAACTCAAATAATTCTTTTCAGGAAGCACTGAAGACTCAGCTGACATTGGCAACCATGAATCGTCAGTAATAAAAATGTTTTCATGCATTTTGCTCATTTTTTCCCCCAGCAGTTTTTGCAGCCCAGGAACAAATATGCAGGCAATAAATAGTTGATCAAGATATTGGCCTTTGCAGGTGAATATGAGGGGCAGTCAGTGTAGCAGGGAAGTGAAGGATTTTGGAAAGTTGAATCTTTACGAAATGAATAACTCCAAATGCTCATCTGGAAGAATAAACTTGCACCTTGACCTCACCACACACACACACACACAGAATATATTTTTATTCCATGGTTTAAAGACTTCAGAGTAAATAATAAAATGAAAAAATAGAAAATAATTTATATAACCCAGGGAAGAAAGATCTTCCTTAAGGCAAAATAGAACACCCAGAAATCATCGATGAAAAGAGTTACATTAGCTCTAATCTTAACTAACTACAGACAGTTAAAAAAATTTTTTTCGTGACAAATAAATGGGGACATCCTTGACCAAATTTAAAAGATAAACCACAGACTTCAATGCACACAGTAAAGGAGGTAAAGACCTCCTACCTATCACTGAATAATTTCCTCAGAAGGGGAAATTCAAAGGACAATAAAGGTAGGAAAATACTTTGCACACGTACAACCTAACAAGTAGCTGGGGAGATGCCATTTAAAATACTGATGAGATTCTATTTTTCACCCACCAATCAAATTGACAAAAATTAAAGTTTCGCTCAAATTCAGTGAAGAGGTGAAGACCTGCATGGATGACCGATGAGATTATAAATTACCATCCTCCTCTGGAAAATTAGTAACAACTTACATTAAAACATAAAACGCATATGAGGAAGCAATATAAATATCAGACCCACGAGAAGCCAAAGCATCGAAACTAATGTGGATATGTGTAAATATATGTGTGCACAAGGTCAGACGATCACGTTTGCAAACCCAGCCTAGAAAAAGTGCTACATACCTCATCACTGAATATCACCCCGGTCACCTGTGAAATACTCTCCTTGGGAAGCTACATACTGATGCCAGCACCTAGCCCGCCCTTCAAAGCACTTTTTCTAGGATAAATTAATAAACATAATTGTCAGTGTTCCCATGTGTATTTATTTACAATATATATACAAACATGTGAATCCTTATTGGAGCATTTTAAAAATAATCACAAAAATAGTCTAACTGTCCAAAATTAGAGGAACAGTTGAATTACACAGAAGACATTTATAGTACAGAGTATAATGCTACTATAAATATAATTGGTAGGCTCTATGTGAGTTTACCTCCAGAGACAGCCAGAAGAAACATGAAGTTAAAAAACAAAAAGCTTTATATTTTGTGTATAGGGTGCCATCAACATACATATAGACTCCCCGTGCATTTATCTGTATGAGCATGAAGAAAAATAGAAAAGTAAAGAAAACCATACACCAAACTACTAACGTTTGTTTTTAAGGGGGGTCAAATGGGACTAGATGGGCTGAGGGCAGATGATCAACTTTTCCTTTGTACATTTTAGGATGATCTCAAAGTATGCTATGTATGAGGCATTTTTTGAAAATTAAATTAAAAAGTGTAAGATTAAAGAATTATCAAGAACAGTCAAGAAAGTAACAGATACCAGGGATGACTGATTTTCATTTTTCTGTGTAGTATACAATATAGAAATGGTGTTTGAAATAAAAGCACATATCACATCGTACTACTTAACAAAAGAATTAACTTTCATGTCAGAGGTCCCAATTCACACCTAGGTAGTTTTTGTCACCATAGGATTCAGATATGTCTGGACGTGTATAGAAGCTAAAGGATTAGGCCCACGGCGGGTTGATTTGCATGAGGGAAAAGTTAGGAGCTGCCTAAGAAAATCTCACCCTGAACAAATTTGCTTTGGACTCATGCTTTTGGCCAAACAGCACTAGGAGGAGTGGGATGATTTTGAGCACAGCCCAGATAAAGATGAAAGGTAGACATCCCTAATATTTAATGTTTCCCCCCACCCCGGTCCGTATATCTGAGTTTCAGGACTAAGGATAGCTATAAATTAATTGAGTTGATGGACACCACTCAAAAACATCTCTGAGATGTTAAGATGACAAAATGGAGCATTTGAGGACCTGGATAGGAGGTGGGGCTCTAAAATGGGTGTTGGCATGGTGGGATTTTAGAGACATTAACAGGAAGCACCCCTAGTGTCAGCAACAACTCTTATTGGCAGGCATGGCAGCACTGTGCTGGCCCAGAATCCTTGGCAGGTGTCTACAGCATCTGCACCCACAGTGGAAGTGTAGGGCTGGAGGAGTGGTGTCTCAGCACAGCCCACTGGAAGCAGCAGGGAGCCACTGTGATCTGCTTTATTCACTTGACATTATAGAACATGTTTACCCACATCAGATAGTTTGCTTAACTATTATTTTAAATGAAGAAAGACTATTCTATTGATATAGGTAGTTTATTAAACTCTTCTCCGCTTTTGTTTTCTTTTTCTCTTTTTTACTTTTTTTCTACTGTCTCAGTTCATCTGGGCTGCTATAACAGGATACTATGCACTGAGTGGTTTATGAACAACAGAAATTTATTTTTTACTGTTTTACAGACTGGGCAATTCAAGATCAAGGTGCCAGCAGATTTGATGTTCAGAGCATTCTAGAGAATGCTCACTTTTTGGTTCATAAACAGTATCTTTCTTATTGTGTGTATCCTCATCTGCAGAAGAGGCGAGGATCCCTCTAGGATCTTAGTAAGGGCATTACTCCCACGTATTAGGACACTACCTTCATCCCCTAACCGCCTCCCAAAGATCCCAACTCTTAATACTATCACCTTGGAGGCTAGGATTTCAACATATTAATGGGAAAAGGAGGGATAAACAGTCAGATCTTAACATCCATAACACATTACAGACCTTCATATAACTTCATTCAATTATTTTCTTAGAATAAATTTCCAAGAGAATCCACTGACCAGTTCAAAAGATTTGAACACTGCATTTGTGTATTGATACACTGTACATAGTCCATGTTTATTTCCCAAAGCATTGAAGCAATTCGGTGTGCCATCAGTGATGTTTAAGTTATCAAGATTTTGTCACAAACTGGACATCTGGGTTTTACCATTTACATTTAACAACTATTGAGTATCTACTCTACAGATCCTCCTCTGGGTACAGGACAGTAACAACAACAAAAAAAAAAAAAAAAAACCAGAGAAAGTCCTGTGTTAGCAAGAAGCTGACAAGTAGCAGGAGACTGATTTCTTAGGTGTAAAGTCATCTTCTCAGCACTGCTTTAGCTTCATGCTCTTGGTTGCTTGTGAAAGTGATCACCATCCTGTGTTTCTTAGCTATTTGTCATTACAGTTGAATGAATTATTTTCCATGTGTTAAATGGATTTTAATGTAAAGGAGATCCTTCACCATCTCTATTTCTCTACAAGTTCCCACTTGGCTTCCTGAGTCCTGGGATGATTATCCTTAGGCCTCACTGCCCTGTTCCCACCATGCAAAAAATGTATTCACAACTAAGAAAAATCCGCCTTCCATGGGATCCTGTACTCCCCACTTGTAAGCCTTTTCATTTGCCAGAGGCTCTTGGGGAGCACTGTCCCCCCCTTCTTCTTTACCCACAGAGGCAGTTTCCTTCCTTGTCACTGAGGTTGATTTCCCAGGACAACTCTTCTAGCACTTTCCATATCCAGGTCTGCATCTTTTCTCAGTCATTCCTTCCTTTCTACCTTCTGGAGCCAACGGCCCTCCCAGAGAGACCAAATCCCTGGGTAACCCCATCCTGTCCTACCCTGGGATCATTCCTATTTCCCAGAGCCCTGGAAGACTCAGGTCAGTGCTAATGCCAACCTCCTCCCCCCTGTGCCCAGGTGGGTCCCCAAGACACCAGCCCTGCTCCTTTATAGAAGCTGTTTTCCCTGGTCCCCTCCCTGGCCTGCACTGTGGGCAGAGCTGGACCACTCCTTTCAGCTCCCCTGTGAGAGTTTTCAGCACAGGTTGAAGCCTCTGTTTGTCATGTTTGATGTGATTCTTTCCCATCTGCTGACCTAAGTTATTTTGCTCTTGTTGCTAATGTATTTACAATTCTTTATGTAGCAAATCTGTCAGCCTTTTCCTCTGTGATTTCTCTTGACACTTCAAAGTAACAAAACAATAGTGATTTCTTTAGAGATCTGACACGCAGTAACATATTTGCTGCTATGCTTTCTGTTATCTAACACTTTAGTCATCTAAAATTTATTTTGATCGTGAAGCATTAAATCAGAGTAGTAAGTTAATTTTTTTCAAAAATATTCTAGCTAAGTATGCAAAATAATGTGTCTTAAATAATCCCTTCACTTTTTTAGACAATGTCTCTTGTCATCTATTAATATTATGCCTTTATAAATGCTATGCATATTTCCGGACTATGCTATTCCGTTCATCACCTGTTTATTTGGGGACAATGTAGCCCCCCCCATCTTTTTTTTTAAATACTAGTTAATGCTCTTAGTTGAGCATGGTGGTGGTAAGTGCATGAGATGAGCACTGGAGCCAGATGGCCTGGATTAGAACCCAGCCCAGTATTTATCAGTCACTGTGTGAACCTCAGTTAGTTACCCTCCTTCATCCTCAGATTTTTGATTTGCAAAATGGGAATCATAAATATGCCTGTCTGACTTGTGTGGGAATTGAGATATTTACCATATGTAGGGCATTTCGAAGAAGGCCTGCCACACAGTAAGTGCTCAATAAGTGACATCTATTTTTGCAACAAAAATTATAATCATTGTTAAGTTAAAAATGTATTGAGATTTTTAAGCTAGATTATATCTAATTTATAAATGGAGTGAATGAAAAAGAAGTCTTTCTGATTTTTAAGTACAATAGAACACCTACCTCTCCATTCATCTTCTCTGATATTATTCAATAAAGTTTTATCCTTTTGTTTATATTAGATAACACATGCAACTCTCCCAGGAATTCTTGTTAAATAATTTAGATGTGACACAATTATTCTGACATGAAATAAAGAGCTCCTGATGATTCATAATATATTTATTGTGCCTTTATCTGCTTTATTGATGCTTCTATTATTTCTTACTTTTTAGAGTATTTCTTAGAGTGTTTAAAGGTACACAATCACAATATCTAAAAAGGCTATTTTAATTGTCTTTCCCAATATCAATTCTTAGGTATTCTTTTTTCTTTTTTTAGAAATTTTATTTTATTTATTTATTTATTTTTGGCCAGGGCTAGGTTTGAACCCGCCACCTCCGGCATATGGGGCCAGGCCCCTCCTCCTTTGAGCCACAGGTGCTGCCCTCTTCTGTATTCTTTATATGTTTTCTTGCATTGATCAGAACTTCCACACACATAAGAAAAGTCATCTTTATTTTCTTACTGACTTGAAGGGTAAAGTTTCCAGTAGAAAGAAGGAGAAGCAGCTTTGGAATAAGACTTGAAGTTTGCTTAATGCCGATTGTGTCTCTAGCTAGCTCGAAATCCAGAACAAATTCCACAATTTCTTTGAATCCCAGTTTCTTTGCCAGGGAAGATGACCAGGGGAACACTGACATCACAGGGTCATAAGAATAACTGAGATCTCATCTGCCAAGGGCCTGGCACCAATGCAGACACACACATTTTACTTTTATCTAGTAATGGAGGTGAGATTTGCAGCCAGATCTACCTGACTTCAGGCCCATTCTCATGGCCATGACCTCTGCAGCCTCTTCAGAGGGAATTGCATTGTTTACCAGTTGTGCCTCTGTGCAGAGACAAACCCAGCCACAGACACCTAGGTCTATCAGCTGAGATGAAATAAATCTCTAGACCCCAGCCCTAGACACTAAGCTACCTCTCTGTGAATATACCAGCTCTTTCTCATGCAGGCATCAAATGCAGATTGATCTTTTAAAGTGTCTTCTCAGGGAAAAGAAACCAGAGATGAGGGTGTTAGGATAGAGGAGGAACTCAGAAGTGAATGCAAGTACATTACTCTGGTACTGGTTGGGTGGTGGTTTCACAGGTGATCACTGTATTATTATGCTTTATAATGAATATGTATTTAAGTCTTCTTTAGTATATATCAAATTTCATATAAAATATAATTTTATTTTATTTTTTTATTGAATAGTAATTATGTACATTAATGCACTTCTGGGGTACAGTGTGGGGTTTTCACATGCAATCTGAAATACTTCCGTCAAACTGGTCAACACAGCCTTCATGTCATTTTCTCAGTTATTGCTTTAAAACGTTCACATTCTACTCTTAGAAAGA
>CAUYTI010011043.1:0-15412 GCA_963575145.1 Galago senegalensis
TCAGACTATACTATAAATCGATAGTGATCAAAACAGCATGGTACTGGCACAAAAACAGAGAGGTAGATGTATGGAAAAGAATAGAGAACCAAGAGATGAACACAGCTACTTACCATTATTTGATCTTTGACAAGCCAATTAAAAACATTCAGTGGTAGGCAGCACCTGCAGCTCAAAGGAGTAGGGCACTAGCCCCATATGCTGGAGGTGGTGGGTTCAAAAACTGCAAAAAAAAAAAAAAAAAAAGATCAATGGAGAATAGATTCCTGTAGACAACTGAAACTGGACCCACACTTCTCACCATTAACTAAGATAGACTCTCGCTGGATTAAAGATTTATACTCAAGACATGAAACTATAAAAATACTAGAAGAAAGTGCAGGGAAAACTCCTGAAGAAATCATCCTGGGAGAATATTTTATGAGGAGGACCACCCAGGCAATTGAAACAACATCAAAAATACACTACTGAGATCTGAGCAAACTAAAAAGTTTCTGCACAGCCAAGAACACAGTAAGTAAAGCAAGCAGACAGTCCTCAGAATGAGAGAAGATATTTGTAGGTTATGTCTCTGACAAAGGTTTAATAACCAGAATCCACAGAGAACTGAAGCATATTAGCAAGAAAAGAACAAGAGATCCCATCTCAGGGTGGGCAAGAGACTTGAAGAAAAACTTCTTTGAAGACAGGTACATGGCCTACAGACACATGAAAAATGTTCATCATCCTTAATCATCAGAGAAATGCAAATAAAAACTACCTTGAGATATTATCTAACTCCAGTAAGATTAGTCCACATCACAAAATCCCAAAACTAGAGATGCTGGTATGGATGTGGAGAAAAGGGAACACTTCTACATTGTGGGAATGCAAACTCTTATGTTCCTTTCGGAAATATGTGTGGAGAACACTTAGAGATCTAAAAATAGACCTGCCATTTGATCCTACAATTCCTTTACTAGATATATATCCAGAACACCAAAAATCACATTATAACAAAGATATATGTACCAGAATGTTTATTGCAAGCCAATTCATAATTACTAAGTCATGGAAGAAGCCCAAGTGTCCAATGACCCATGAATGGATCAATAAATTGTAGTATATCTACACCATGGAATATTATGCAGCCTTAAAGAAAGATGGAGACTTTACCTCTTACATGTTTACATTGATGGAGCTGGAACACATTCTTCTTAGCAAAGTATCTCAAGAATGGAAGAAAAATCATCCAATGTACTCAGTCTTACTATGAAACCAATTTATAGCTTTCATGTGAAAGCTATATCCCAATTATAACCCAAGAAGAAGGGGAAAGAGGAGAGGAAGGGAGGATGAGTGGTGGGAGGGTAATTGGTGGGACCACACCTACAGTGCATCTTACAAGGGTACATGTGAAATTTACTACTGTAGAATATAAATGTCTTAACACAATAACTAAGAAAATGCTGTGAAGGCTATGTTAACCAGTTTAATGAAAACATTCCAAATTGTATATAAAACCAGCACATTATACCCCATGATTGCATTAATGTACACAGCTATGATTTAATAAAAAATGCATATTTTATGAACATATATTTGAAAACTAAAGGAACATTCATTTTAAGAGCCTTTTTTAAAAAATGTACTGATGGGTTCCATTTTCCTGATGCCTAAGTGACTTCATGAAAGTAATTTTGAATAATTATGGAGGAGTGTGATTTATAAATGCTTTCAGTCCTTAAAAAATAATTCTGGTAACTCAGAATAAAGTTTTTGGCACCTTGATTCAGTTGTAGAGTTGTGAAGAACAGGGAAAATCATGTTTATCATATATACTAACCAACTTTTCAAAAAAGGAAACATTAAAAATGGCAAACAAAAAAATGGAAATTTGATATTAAACTTGAATCCTCTTGAGTTTAAAATAGTAAACAGAAATGATGAAAAAAGAATTATTCAAGAAACTTTAGAGAAAACAGTTGACTACTTACTGTACTAATTGTAAGTCTTAATTACAGAGTGTAAATCATTCATTTTACAAATGTCCTGAGCCCTACCATGTCCAGCCCTCTACTAGGCACTAATGAAACAAGGAGAGATAAGATAGCAGGTGCCCTTGGACTCCCAGGAAAAGCAGTACCTCAAACATTTTATGCAACAGAACACCACAGACCTAATGATGAAGAGTGCAGCATTACTACAGGGCAACAAAAGAAGGAGGGGAAGATATTTGTTCTATGATAAATTCAAAAGAGAGTTTTCCAGGGACTCATTTTGCTGTGAACCCTGGCACCCTGAACCCTAGACCACTTTGCGGTCAAGAGCAAGGGCCGGAGATCTCAGATAGTGAATCTCAGTCTTCCACAGGCTCTCACTTCACAACACACTTCCTTTTTCTCCAACTGATTAAATATAAAATGGTTCAAAAAGATCCCGAGAATTTTTTTTCTTTTAAACTTATTATATGTCTACATAATTCAATCATCCAAACACAATTCTTTTTATTTTTAAATAATCAGTTTGATTTAATCTCCTACAGGGAAACAGGTAGGTCATTTCCCCTCATATTTCTTGTAGTTACTTTTCTTTTCTCTTTAGAGACAGTCTCTCTATTTTGCCCAGATGGGAGTGGAGTGACATGGGTACTCACCAGTTTGAACATAGCACATTACAGCCTTGAACTCCAGACCCAAGCCATCCTCCTGCCCCAGCATCCCAAGCAGCTGGGACTACAGCATGAGCTGGGGCATCAGGATGGGTGGTTCATATCTGTAAGAAACAGCTGTCTTTTGAAGGAAGAAGTTCTTAGCATGAGAGGGTTTTTTAAATGTATATATAGGAGATTTTTAAACAGAAGCTGGATATTCATCTGCAGAAATGTTTTGGAAGATTTCTGCAATATATTGAGCTTAAAATCAGATAATTTTAAAGGTCCCATCACAATCTGAAATGCTACCCATAATAAATAAGCAAATAGTTTCAAGGAACATAAGATCTCTGAGAAAAAGGAATTGTTACAGCCAAGCCAGGTTCACTGCCCACTGCTCCAAAGTCAATACACTGACATGGCAGGTGTGACAGCAGAGAAAGAGCTAATGTTGCATGCACCATGCAAAAAAAAAAAAACTTGAAAGAAAGATTTTTAAAGATAGTTTGGCAGGCAAAAGGCTAGACAATTGGGTCCTCTAATTTTCTGGGTTCAGGATGGAAACACAGAGGTGTAGAAACTGTCTTATCTGCTAAGTCGGTTATAAAAATAAAAACAAAATTTTGGGATAAGATAAAAATTATTTTACAACAGAAACTAAAGGGTGAAACTGGACCTTTATGTACAGATCCTTCATCATTTAAATTTCCAAGTCAGCCTTCTTATGTATGGTACACAATAGTTTTCATCTTTTGGCTTGAAGATGCTGTTTCATTATGCAAATGAAAACAGCATTCCTCTCTTTAAATATCATTTCATACATAATGATAGTTACTTTTAGTCACTATTAATCAAGGGTCCAAAAAACATTTCTTTACTAAACAAGGGAGACTTGGACTCTTACAGCTTATTCTGTGGGTGTGTCAAGAATTTAGACTCCTGGCTCGGTGCCTGTGGCTCAAGCGACTAAGGCGCCAGCCACATACACCTAAGGTGGCAGGTTCGAATCCAGCCGGGACCCACCAAACAACAATAATGGCTGCAACCAAAAAAATATCCAGGTGTCATGGCCGGCGCCTGTGGTCCCAACTACTTGGGAGGCAGAGGCAGGAGACCCGCTTGAGCCCAGGAGTTGGAGGTTGCTGTGAGCAGTGAAGCCATAGCACTCTACCCAGGGGAACAGCTTGAGGTTCTGTCTCAAAAAAAAAAATTTACTCCTAAATTCCAAAATTGTCAGAGCCCCTTCAACATCAAACTTGCTTCTTTATCCCCCCTAATGCCTCTTTCACACCCATTAACAGTGTGTAATTATTTTATTATTTTATATTAAATCATAATTTTGTACATTGATGCATTTACAGGGTTCAGGGTAATGCTTTGATATACAATGTGAAATTGTTACATTGAACTAAGTAACACATCACAATTATATTCATTTCTTAATAGTTTTGAAATGTACCATTGCATCATGCACATTAGGTGAGGTCCCTCCAAATACTCTCTCTCCTCTCATATCCCCCCTCCCCTCCCCTCTCTCTGCTTATCCCTCCTACATTCTGGACTATAGTTATGTTTTGCCATTCATCTGAGTGTGTAGGTGATTATATATTGATTTCATAGTAGTATTGAGTACATTGGATACTTTTTTTTCCCATTATTGAGATACTTTACTAAGAATAATACATTCCAGCTTCATCTAGGTAAACATAAAAGATGTGAAGTCTCCATCTTTTCATGTCTGCGTAGTATTCCATGGTGTACATATACCCATTTGTTAATCTATTCATGGGTTGATGGGCAATTGGGGTGTTTCCATGTCTTGGCTATTATGAATTGGGCCGCCATAAACATTCTGGTGCAAATGTCATTGTTGCAAAATAATTTTTGATCATCTGGGTATATACCCAGTAGAAGAATTGTGAGTGTTCTCCAAACTTCCTTCCAAAAAGGTCATATTAGCTTGCATTCCTACCAGCAGTGTAGAAGCGTTCCCTTCTCTCTGCATCCACACTAAGATCTGTAGTTTTGGGATTTTGTGATGTGGGTTAATCTTACTGGAGTTAGATGATACCTCAAGTGATTTTCATTTGCTTTACTCTGATGATTAAGGATTATGAGCATTTTTTCATGTGTTTGTAGGCTATGTGCCTATCTTCATCAGAGAAGTTTCTGTTCAAGTGTCTTTCCCACATAGTAGTTTGAGTTCTTGCATTTGTAAGGTCAAGTCCCAGTTGTATTTGCACCCTTCACCCAGGGGGTGTGCCATACACTGTGCATTGTTCCTGTGGGGTGGTAACTTGCACATTGATTAGTTTGAGTTCCCTATAGGTTCTAGTTACCAGACCTTTGTCAGAAGCATAACCTGAAAAAATCTTCTCCCATTCTGAAGGTTGTCTGTTTGCTTTACTTACTGTGCTCTGGGCTGTGCAAAAGGTTTTTAGTTTGATCAGATCCCAGTAGTGTATTCTTGGTGCTGCTTCAATTGTAACTCTCAGCCATGTAACAGTGTGTAAGAAACAGTCCCTGAAAGGCAGGGACACCTGTATCTACCTCCAGCAGCGTCCACAGATGAGCTGAGCTGGCTGCCAGCTGGCTGCCATAACAAATTTGACCTTGAGCAGAAAAACGTTATCACCCCTTAGTCCTTACAGGAAGGACTAAGAACACTAAAAGGTTTAGGGGAGAAAAAACATCCTGGCAAGGGATCATTTGTACAGAACATCAGAGGATCAAAAAGCAAACTGTGGGCCTACAGGGCCAGATAAGAAGCCTTCAAGTTGTTGACATGTGACTCCATAATCCTTAGATGTTAAGAACCCTCCTTTCCACACAGCTTACCATTTATGTGTGATGACCTTAAAAGAACAGAGAAAATTCAAGCAGATCTCTAATTTGCTTCCAAAGCTACATTTTTAGAAATCCACCTGTTTGGAATAGAAAAACAAGAATCACATGTGTTCAGTTCTAATTTGAAACTAGTGGATTAACAACTACATGCTCACTTGAGAAAAAAACTCAAATTCAAGAAGTGAGAAGAGGGCAGCACCTGTAGCTCAAAAGGCTAGGGCACTGGCCCCATATGCCAGAGGTGGCAGGTTCAAACCTAGTCCCAGCCCCCCACCAAAAAAAAAGAAATGAGAAGAAGAGAGGGACTTTGGCAAGTTCCCACCCCATGGGAACAATACACAGGTGGGGTGAAGGGCACAAATACAACTGGGACTTGACCTTACAAATGCAAACAATGTAACCTGATCCTGTGTGCCCTCATATTAATCTGAAATTAAAAAGAAAGAAATCCAGGGCAACACCTGTGGCTCAAAGGAGTAGGGCGCCAGCCCATATGCTGGAGGTGGTGGGTTCAAACCCAGCCCTGGACAAAAACCACAAAAGAGAAAGAAAGAAAGAAATCTACCTGTTAAAACATGAACTCAAATCCAGAGAAACATAGCACTATATTCCCAGTATTCCTGCAAACTTTGAGAACATTACATAGAATCTCAGGAAAACAAACATTTGAGGGGTGTTCTAATTTTTTATTTTTTTTTCCCAGTGGTATTCTTTATTATAATGTTACCTCTGGGTACTACTTCTGTTTTGCCTGCCTCTCAACAGAGAAAAGGAATGAATACAGAATGGCTTCAGAAGTCTTCTAACATTCCCTTTCCCACCTTTCTTTTGGAGCCAAGGGGAATTG
The DNA here is from genome assembly GCA_963575145.1 of Galago senegalensis. Taxonomy (NCBI): domain Eukaryota; kingdom Metazoa; phylum Chordata; class Mammalia; order Primates; family Galagidae; genus Galago; species Galago senegalensis. Next base: position 6,327 of record CAUYTI010011043.1, read on the forward strand.
GAAAGTTCATTCCCCAACAGCCTCTTGCCTGTGACCTAGAGGTCAGCAGCCACACTATGCACTTTTTAGGGGCAAATGGGCATCCAAATTATTAGTCTCCATTATCATGATTGTAGAAAAAAACAGGATAGAGGTAAGTGGTCCCATTGCTTGCCACAGATCTTCAATTCTGGACGAGCCCCCAAATATGTTACTAAAATTTCACTCTTCAGTAGGACCTTGGTCTTAGGGATTCAAAGAATGAACCCACAGACCAAAGAACAGTGGTAGGACAGGATTTTATTAGAAAGGAATACAGAAGAAGTAAGAGGCACCAGAGGTTCTGGCAGGGGGAAAGAACTAATTGGGGAGTCTCTACCTGGGCTCTTTATCTAGGGGGTATTAGGTCTTGCGAATTACACTTAGCCAGGATTTGGCAAATAGAAACATGTTTTCAATGTTAATGGGTATTATTGACACAGGAATGAATTCATTCCCTCCAGCTCAGGGGGGGTGTCCCCATGAACTAAGCCTAGGAAAACTGGGGTCCCCTGTCCAGCCTTGAATGGAGGGGAACCCTGTATCATTTCCTTACACTTTAAAATTATGCAGTTTAGTTTTCATTATCACTATCTATTTCAAATTTCTTCCTTCAAGGAAAAAACATTCATTGGGAATCAGTCTTCTGAAAGAGTCCTCCTTTCCACCAGCAGCTCAGCCATGCCTCACTGTCAGCCCAGAGAGCCCACGTAGAGGGCTTCTGAGCACTTCTTCTAATCCAATGTTCATCATTGAATTTTACCTATTTCAGCTCACATGAAATAGATTTCTTGAATCCATGCAAAAAGAATATTTGTCACCAGCTGTTCCAATTTCCCCATCACTCCTCTGTGCTTAGTGACTTTTCTCAGTGCATCTGATTGTCTGGACAAACTTCTTCCATAGCATTTAAGACATTATCTTTAAATTACCTACTTGCCCATCACTTCCATTGGACTCCAAGTCCACTGAGGTCTAGATCTATGTCTATTCTTTGATGTCTGGCCTGCAGGAGAAAAGTGCATATTTGCTGAGCTGTTTTCAAAAGCTGCTCTGTCTCATTATCCTTTGATGCAATCTCCTTCTTGGCAGGAATAGTACTTTTTTGTCACTTCTTCTTCATATGGTATACTGTAAACAGATTATCTTTGAGAAAATTGGTGATTCCTTGATTCAAAGTGTATCTATAGGAGTTCCAGCCTTCACTTAAAAGGAAGCAGTCACAGAAGTGACTCAGTCCGGAGGGCTCACGACTTAAGTCACTGCCTCATTCACAGTAAACTGTCTTTCATGTACCCAAGGGATAGTTACTAGATTAAGTTCTGGGGTAATGTAATTATTAAAAGTAACTTATACATCAAACACATTTCCTTTCTTTAGCAAGTCATGTATAAGTAAAGAAAACTTCACAGAAAGAAGAAACTTCTATAAATATTATAGGGTTTCTAAATAATTAGTTCATAAGGTATAGGAATTAACAGTTTTCCAGCCTAGATTTCTTATTTCCAAAAATCTTAATATGATTTTATGTACTTTACCAAGTACACAAAACTCAAAGATGAACCCTAGAGGTATCATGTCAAATACAAAAACTAGCCTCTGGAAGGCAGTAGTGAAGGATAAGATGAAAAGGTGCCAGCTTTCTAAGTAGGTGTGGCTCCCCTCAGCTCAGAGCTCTGCTAACTCCTTACAGCCCCAATTACTGAATTGCTTCAGCCTTCTTTGTTCAGACAGGTTGACTTTATGGTAAAGGATTCTTTTGTCTCTCGGATTTGTTGTGCAACTTAACTAACAATGTGTAACTGTAATTGGCAAGAAGAACCAGATACTCCCTCCTGGAGTAAAAATCCAAGAGCACAATAAAAATGACCCTACATTAACATAGCATTTAATTCATACAGCAAATAAAGATGCATTCTTTTTTTGTTTTTTGAGACAGAGTCTCACTATGTCATCCTCAGTATAGAGTGCTGTGGCATCACAACTCACAGCAACCTCTAAGTCTTGGACTTAAGCAATTCTCTTGCCTCAGCCTCCCAAGTAGCTGGGACTACAGGCACCCGCCACAACGCCCAGCTTTTTATTTGTTGCAGTTGTCATTGTTGTTTAGCAGGCCCAGGTAAGGTTTGAACCCTCCTGCCTTGGTATAAGTGGTTGGTGCCCTAACCATTGAGCCTAAGGATGCATTCTTGAAGAGGAATTCTATAAGTAGAAATGGCCTGTGGCCTTTGGCTTTCCGTTTCTGAAATTTAAAACATGGCTCATTTGCTCACCATCTCCTTGTATATTCCCCATATAACAAGTTTGCAATTCTGCAGAGATATGGGGTCCACAACAAAATTTTCTGTAGTAATTCTCAAAATTAATGAGTAAATTATTTCATTCCATAATATTCCTTAACAGAATTTGTCTATGTAGGAATGAGTAGACAATATTAAAATCTGTCTCATTTCTGAATAAAATTCCTTTGATCCAGAATGAATAAAAATGAGATGAAATGCTTACCCAAATTTTTCAAATACTACATGAAGAGTATTAAATTTAAAGGAGTAAAATATAGTAAAATCCATTCAGCAAAAAAAAAATACACTAAATATAACAATGTATATACTCTCCCCTAGTTATTGGCATTACTTGTTAAGGAATATAGATATTTGCATTATTAAGCTGGTTCCCCCAAAGTCTTTCCCCCCGCCCCGAGACAGACTTGCTGGAATATGCTGATTTGCATCACCTCTAGGTACAACTCCAGCTCCACTTAGGAGACCTCATGGATGTGTGTCAGAGCCATATTCCTGGTGACCAATGTGGAAGATTTTTGTCTGCCAACTCCCCTCTTACATCTCTCAGTGGTTCTGCTAGCACTAACTGCCACATCTGGGAGTGTCCTGTACATTTCTTCTGGCAGAAAGTTCACCTTAGATGCTGACTGGAGAAGGGAACCATCAAGTTACTCCCAAGCAAAGCAGATCCAAATCTTTGTGCCCTACAATGGTGGCTGCAGTAAGAGATGCACCAAGAAGACTGAAGGTGGTCCATAGGAGGGGTCAAATGCATTCAGTTTTCTAGTGATTTGGATTGAGAATATCACAGAAGATCACAATATTTCATGTATTTTTGTGCTTTCCAGAAACCATAGTTCTGTTTCAGATATCTTCCAATGAGGAACTTGAGTATCATTTTAGAAATGAAAAAATTAATACAAAGATTTCATCACTCTCTATGCTAATTTGTGAACATAGAAATTATTATGAAACATTAACAAGATATACTCACAGAATAATGTGTTTCCTAAAATAAAATGGTATTAATATTTAAATATGTCCACAAAGGTAAATGTTTTCACTTTCTTTTCCCGTAAGTTTTAGACTTTACAATGCCAGAAGCAGATCTCCTCAACACCTGTAAGTTTGTCAATAGTTATTTTTTAGTAAAATTTAATTAACTGATACCAGAAAAGAGCCCCAGCGGAGAGTCACTGTGCACATGCAGAAGAAGGGGTGAGAGATTTTCAAAAACTTCTATAAAGGTTACTGAAATTGGTTGGATTTAAAATGAAGACCATGTCATCGCATGTCACATGGAAGAAGGGTCACAAGAACAAGCTGTGACAATTAGGACTCAGATCCCAGATTAGCTGCGTGTGACTTTCGAGTCCCCAACCTTCCACTCACTACACTGGCTATTTAACTTCTCAGTGCCTCACTTCCAAATATTTGTGAAGATAAAATAAGGCAACACAAGCACTTATAAGAGTACATGGTTCATGGTAAACACTCAGGAAATGTAGGCTATTTGTATTGTCTATTTTGCCAATGAAAACTCCAGGCCTAGAAACTCACTGTGGAATTTTAATCCTAGAAGCCAAATTAGGTGTGCAGAGAAGTAGCTGTTATACACACAAAACAGCTTCTTTCTTGCTAGCCAAGGCCTTCTGCTTCCCTCCTGCCATTACCTGCCCTAAGAAATATGACCCCCTGGGTTTCTGGGACCTGCTGTCAGCTAAGGCACTGCTTTTATCTGGCAACTGAGACTAAGTGAAGCAGCCAGATTGGAGGACTCATCCTCCACAGCCAGGTAACACTGACTCTGACCCATCATACTGTCCCTCAGTCATAGTACAGTTATTTCTGAAAAACCTAGGCAAAACTTAAATGCAAAATTGGAACACGAACAGAAGTCAGAATACTGTATCAGTATTCTGAATTTCACTTGGCCTAACTAGGATTTTGATTGTGCTAAAAAAAAAAAAAAGGAAGGGTTGGCAAAAAACTTCAAGCTAGGTTAAAGAAAGAATAGACCTTTGGTATGTTCCCCAAAGTGTATTAAATGTTGTAATAGATGGGGAGCAGAGGTCAGAGGGTGGGAAGGCTATAGAGCTCAGTAGCTAGATCCTCTGAAGTTTCTGAAAGTACCAGCTAGCAATCTTCATTATATTCTTTAGTTCTTTGAAATTTTCCATATTGTCTCTTTGACATAACAAAGCTAAAGAGTGCCTTGTAAGATTTCAGCAGAGGTAAGAAGAAGGTCATATATCACAGGCTTGGCAGCTGAAAGCCAACAGACACCACACTTGTGAGTGAGTGAGACCTTAGAATGGAAGTTGGTGTGGGATATAAAACAGATTAGAGTTCTGAGTAAGAGCAGAAACATGAAAGTAGAATTACTCACAGGAGGTTCTCCCAGCTCACAGAGAAACATCTTTGTTTTTATTAATATATTTCTCTGAAGGAAGTTTAGTAAAAGCCAACTTCCTTTAGGAGTTGTTCAGAAAGAGGGGAGGACAGGGAGGAACAATTATACCTCTGGGTTCTGGATTGTTTGTTCAATCTTCAGTAACGCCCAGGATAAGGGAGTGGAAGAAAGAGGAAAAGAAAAGGGCATCAGGTCCAGTGAGTCAGGGTGAAAGCTGTCCCATGCAGAAGGAGTGGCTGCAAAGCTGTAGTTCAGGCACCTGATTTTTATGAAGAGGATACCTTAACAACCTGAGGTTTGGGTTGAACAAGAAGATAACCCAACATTAAAGAAACTAAGGATTTCGGAGGACTAGAAGGCAGTGGTTGTATTAAAGAGACTGTATTAAACTGTATTAATGGGACATGGCATTAGGAAGGTTGAGAACCACTGAGTTAAGGTCTTTTAAAAAGTCTACATGAAAATCAAACTTTTTAGACTGGGTGCAGCAACTCAGACCTATAATTCCCAAACTTTAGGAGGTGAAGGTGGGAGGGTGGCTTGAGTCCAGAAGTTTGCAACCAGCTTAAGCAACATAGCAAGATCCTATCTCTACAAAAATTTAAAAAATTAGACTGGTGTGGTCACTTGTACCTGTAATCTCATCTAATCAGGAGGCTGAGATGGGAGGATCACTTAAGCATAGGAGTTTGAGATTGCTATGAGCTGGGATGATGTCATGGCATTCTAGCCAGGGCAACAGAGTGAGATTCTGTCTCAAAAAAAAAAAAAATACACTATAACAAGTGTTTTCAATAAAGTAATAAAAACGTCTACATTCCTTTTCTCCAAACTCTTAAAATTCCTCAATCACACAGTTCATTATGAGAATAAATAATATGGAGGTTTTGCTTTCCTCCACTCTCCTTTTGCCCAGACAGAAACATCCCAGCAGAGAACACAGATGTCTATAAATGCACTCTCATGCCAAATTGGCAGGTCAGCTGGCATTTATCCGAAATATTATTTCAGCAGAATACTATTTCAGATGGTGTCTTCCAGGGAAACAGAAGCTTACCCTTCTTCTTTAGTGCTGATAATCCCACAGCTGTAACATATTGCCTTTATTTTGATGTAAATTTTTATCAGAACCCCCTCCAAAATAACTAGTAATAATAGTTAGCATTGTTTATTTTTTACTGTGTGTTTGGTTCACTTGACACGGATTAATACATTGAAATCTCCCACCAAACCTGTGAGGATGGCTCCTTCTTGTCTCCGTCTTGAGGGTAAGGAAACTGAAATGTAGAGAAGTCCAGTAACTTGCCTAAAATCAGAGGACATATAATTGGCTGAGCTTGGATTCACAGACAATTGGATTGCAGAGATTATACTTTTAACAACTATACTATGTTATGTAATACAGCTATTACTAAGGCTCTACTTAGCATAGTGTTCTAAAATGTTCTGTTTGTCATAAACTTATGTATGTATTAATCTGGCAGCTTTATTACTTAATTTCATTTAAAATATTTGACATATCTTGCTACATGCTATAAGAATTAGTATTTCTACTTTTTGATGTTTTATAAATTGAGCATAAACAAAATAAAACCACATACACATTCATCAGGATTCTTTGGTTGCAAGTGGCAGAAATTCAATTGACACTAGTTTAAGTAGGAAGAAATTTATTGGCTTATTTAACTGAAAGTTAATGAGGGGTCCACACCCCCAGCACAGCTGGCACTGGGCCCAAGTGCTCATGGTCTCTGCCATGCAGCTCAGCTCTCCCCTGTGCAGCCTCCTTCCTGGGCAGATGCTCCACTCTGAGATGGTGAAGACATGTGCCCTCTCTAGGCTTAGACTGTCCTTGATGCTAAGTTAAGCATCCCAGAAAGAAAAGAGAAAGAAGAAAAAAGAGCCTTCCCAACTTCAGGCTCTAGTAGGAAAAAAAAAAAGGGTGAAGAAGCCCAGAGGAGGCTCCACCTGACCAGCCAAGTAGCCTCTGATGCAGGAGATGGGTCAGAGAGAAGCATTTCCAGGAAAAAAAGAAATCGTAGTTTAAAAAAATAACAGTTATCTATTACCCAGTGAAAATCTGCTACATTCTGAATCAATACAATGTTAGTCAAAAATCATATAACCTCTCGATGAACAGAAATTCTGTATTTTCATGTGCTTATTAAGTTGTGAGTCACAGAATGTCATGCGATGCATATTCTATCATCTTCGAAGAAAGCAGTACGAACTAGTGATTTTAGCCACCAGCTTTCTTTGCCCAATTTCTGTAAAATTCCTGTGAGAATAAAAATGCAACATTTTTTACTTTTAATGTAGAAAATAATTTAGCAAGAAGACAGGTATGTTAACACATTTTAAACATGTGTTTCCACATACATCTAGTTTAAGTGAGCCAACTTGCATAATAATACACAGAGTAATACATGTAATAGGTTGCCTTTTTCTCTCTACAAGTCAAAATAATAGGATTAACTACAATAACATATCTCTCCGCCTGGGCACCTGATTCAGGCATTTCTGCTATGAATATAATCTGGCAAGACTTCCTGGTGAGAACACACAAAAGAATGGAACTGGATTCTCACCTATACCACTCACAAAACTAACTCAGAATGGGTTAGACTGCAGTGGTTCTCAACCTGTGGGTCGTGATCCACAGGAACTATATTAAAGGGTCATGGCATTAGAAAGGTTGAGAACCACTGGATTAGGGGCTTAAAGAGAAGATCTGAAACTGTAGGACTCTTAGAATAAAACTAAAGAGGAAAGTTCCTTGATTGGTTTGGGTAATGATTTTTAGAGATAATAGCAAAAAGCACAGGCAGCAAAAGCAAAAATAAACTATTGGGATTGCATCCAACTGAAAAGTTTCAGCACAGCAAAAGGAAATAATCAACAAAATGAAAAGGAAATCTGTGTGCTGGGTGCGGAGACTTCTGCCTGTAATTGCAGCACTCTGGGAGGCCCAGGCAGTTGATTGCCTGAGCTCACAGGTTGGAGAGGAGCCTGAGCCAGAGCCAGACCCCCATCTCTAAAAATAGCCAGGCATTGTGGCAGGCACCTGTAGTCCCAGCTACCTGGGAGGCTGAAGCAAGAGAATCACTTGAGCCCAAGAGTTTGAGGTTGCTGTGAGCAATGATGGGACTCCACAGAGGGTGACAAAGTGAGAAGAAAAGGAAGGAAAGAAGAAAGGAAGGAAGGAAGGACCTGTGAAATGGAAGAAAATATTGGCAAATCATATATCTGATAAGGGTATAATTACCACATATCCAAAATGTATAAGAAACTTACACAACTCTATAACAACAACAACAACAAAAAAAAACACCTAATTTTAAAATGGTCAGATGACATGGACATTTTTCCAGAGTAGATAGGCAAATAGTCAACAGATACATGAAAATATGCTCAACATTACTAATCATCAGAGAAGTACAAATTAAAACCACAATGAGATTAACACCTCACACTTGTTGGAATGGCTATTACCAAACAGACAAAAGGTAAAAAGTGTGGGCAAGGGTGTGGGGAAAAGGAAACTGCTGGTAGGAATGTAAAATAGTACAGCAATTATGGAAAATAGTATGAAGGTTCCTCAAAAAATTAAAAATAGAACTATCACATGATCTAGCAATCCTACTTCCAGATATATATCCAAAGGAAATGAAATCGGGATCATAAAGAGATAATGTGAAGATGTTCATTGCAGTATTATTCACAGTAGCCAAGATGCAAAAACAATCTAAGTGTCCATTAATGTATGAATACACTTTATAAATGTGGAGTGTGTGTGAATATTATTCAACTGTAGTAAGGCTGGAAATCCTGCCATTCATGATTCAAATATACCTGGAAGACATTATGCTAACTGAAATAAGCCAGACATAGAAAGATGGATTCTGCACGATCTCACTTACGTGTGGAATCTAAAAACTTCAAACTCAAAAGATTTCCCATGGTGGTTGCCAGAGAGTGGGATTTGGGGGAAATAGAAGATGTTCATCAAAGGGTACAAACTTTCAGTGTAAGAGGATCTAATGTACAGCATGGATGGTAATAAACGTGTTATTTAATCTGACTGTAATAATCACTACTCGATGTCTGCATATATTGAAAGACTGCACTGCACACCTTGAATATATATGATCTTTATTTGTCAACTAAGTATTTAAAATTAAAAAGGAACTTTGAATGAAACCAACTACTTACCGGTACCTGATCTTTGACAAGCCGATTAAAAACATTGAGTGGGAAAAAGATTCCCTATTTAACAAATGGTGCTGGGAGAACTGGCTGGCAACCTGTAGAAGACTGAAACTGGACCCACACCTTTCACCATTAACTAAGTTAGACTCTCACTGGATTAAAGA
>CAUYTI010011044.1:0-10054 GCA_963575145.1 Galago senegalensis
ACAGGCGCCCTCCACAACGCCCGGCTATTTTTTGGTTGCAGCCGTCATTGTTGTTTGGTGGGTCCGGGCTGGGGATTCGAACCCGCCACCTTAGGTGTACGTGGCTGGCACCTTAGCCGGTTGAGCTATAGGCGCCGAGCCCAGAAATCCTATTTTTAAATAATGAAATGTTGTTTCTTTTGTTCCAACACTTCTATTTTTTATTAGTTTCTCCTTTATTGTATTGATGAAAATTTCCAAAGCAATATCGAGAGAAGGGCTGAGAAAAAGAGTTCTGGTCTCATTTTTCATCTCAAAGAGAAAGCTTTCAAAGTTTTACCATTACAAATGGCGTTTTCTCTTTTCTCTGTCCCTCCCTTTGTTTTTGTTTTTTTGGTTTGGGGGATTTTTTGCAGATGCACCTAATTAAATTCAATAATTTCATTTTATTCCCAGGTTGCTCAATGCTCATAATTCATGGATAATGTATTTTCTGCCCCTATTGAGATTAAGATTATTAAATGATTTTCTTTCCTGTATCTAGTAATGTTAAAATAAATTTAATTTTCTGTATTAAAATCTTGTATTCTTGAGATAAACTCAGCTTTGCCATAATGTATTATCATTTTTATACAGTGTTAAATTTGATTAACCTTCCCTTTTACTTAAGTTAGCATTTTAGGCATAAAATTCTCTTTAAGTCCCGCTTTAGCTCCATCTCATACATTTTGATTTGTAGTATTCTTTATTATCATTCAGTTAAAAATACTTCCTAATTTGCATAATCGTTTCTTCTTTGAACCAAGGATTATTTAGAAGTGTTTTTTTAATGCTCACTAAATGGTAACTCTTCTAGTTATCATTTTATCATCGATTTCTCACTTAATTGAATTGTGCTCAGAAGACCTCTAGCTACATTTTTCAGTCTTTTAAAATTTATTTAGGTTGACTTTATGGCTTAGCATATAGCCAACTTTTGTAAAATATTCTGTATATTTTAAACAAAATGTATATGCTACTCTGGTCAAGACAATGACATGTGTGTATTAAGTGAAGTTTTCCCATTAGATTGTTCAAATACTCTGAATTCTTGATTGATAGTTTTCTCTGCTTGTTCAATCAATTACTGAGAGGAATATTAAAATGGTTCACTGTTATTATGGATTTGTTGATTTCTCCTTGGAGTTCTGTCAACTTTTGCTTGAATATTTAGAAGTCCTATCGTGTATTAACTATCCAGCAAGATTATATCTTTTTGGTGAACAGAAGTTTTTGTCTTCGTGAAGTGATCCTCTTTATCCCTAGCAAAAATTTTTGTTTTTCTGATCTTAAAAAAAAAAAAATCACACCAGCTTCCTTTTGATTAGATTCTGCCTGATAGATATCTTTTTTCATTCTTTTTCTTTTCATATTTTCTCTCTCCTTATATTTTACATGTTTATTTTATAGGCAGATAGTCGAATTTTGTTTTATCCTGATGACCTTTTTTCTCTTAATCATAGCACTTATTTTTTATAAGTTTTTATCTTTTACAACAGTTTTAGATTTACAGAAAAATCACAAAGATAGTACAGAGACTTCCTATGCATCCTATACTCAGCTGTTATTAACATCTTATTTAAATAGATTTGTTATACTTGATAAATCTACTGACATATTATAATTATCCTCATTACTAAGTACAGTCAGGTTTCTTTAGTTTTCACCTAGCATCCTTTTTAGGGTCCTTTTTCTGTTCTAGCCAGGATACGATGTTACAGTTAGTCATAATGTTGCTTTAGGCTCCGTTTGGCTGTGATGATTTCTCAAACTTTCCTTGTATCTGATGACCTTGACAGTTTTGATGACTACTAGTCATATATTTTGTAAACTGTCTCTTTCAATTGGGATTTGATTTTGGGGGGAGCAATACTGAAGGAGTCAAGTGCCATTTCATCACATCAGGTCAAGGGTACATACCATCATTTTGACTTACCACTATTGATGTTGATCTTACCCACTTGGCTGAGCTATCCACTACAACATTATTCTTTCTCCCCCCCCCCATCTATACTGTATCCTTTGAAAATCACTGTGTGTGGGCCACTTGAGGAGTAGAGAGTAATGCATCACTTCCTTGAGGGCAAACTATCTACGTAAATTATTTGGAATCTTTCTACATGAGAAATGTCTCTTCTCTTTCATTTATTTATTCATTCACTTACTTAACATCATTACAGACTCATGTATTTTAGAGTTTGGGTTATAAACCAATGCTACTGTCTTTATTTTGCTGCTCAGATTGCTCCAGTTGGGAGATCTTCCAGTTGGTTCCCTGCACCCCTTTGGTCTACCTACATCACTATGGAGTTTTTTTTTTAATTGTCTGTGTTAGTTAGAGCACTTTTATAATTCCTAGCACTACAAGATGTTTTGACCTTATCTTACATATTTTTTCTTAACCCAATTTTAGAATTAGCCATTTCTCCAAGGAGACTGGGTTCTTTTACTGGGTAATGGCGTTATAAACCCATTGCTACTGGGTGTCATTTGTCTTCAGCCCTCTCAGCTGACAGAGCAGAGAAATGTATGTGTGTCTATTAACCCACATGTAACCACTTTTATCTATACTAGGTTAAACATGAGTTCTTACTAACGTCTCTGACTCTAATCCATTACCATAGGGATCATCCCAGTCTCCTCCCCATGCCTGTTGTAAATTCCTATTTCAACAGTAAGAAACCTGGCTTCCAATATCTGCCATTCACTTACTTATTTGTCCAATTCTAGTATGCATAGTACTCTCAGAATTGAGGTAGATTAACCTATACCCCCATGAGAAGAAATTTTATCCTCTAGAGTACAATGTTTATGTTTTGTTCTTTCTGCTTTCAGCCTTCTAGACACTATTCATTTCCAAAGCTACTGAGGTATCTCTCCCACTTTTTCTCTCATTTGCTTCTAAAAGATCTTTTAAAATACATCTGTGATATAGTTAGATTCTATTTTCACAGTTTACTTTCTTTCCTGAGTTCTCCCAGACTCCTAAATAACTTTTTCTTAACTTGTATGCACTGATGTTCACTTTTGTATCATAAAGCCCTATAAGTGTTAACAAAAGCATAAGGTCCCGTATGCACCATCGTAGTATCATACAGAATAGTTTCACTGCCCTAAAAAAAAAAAAAAAAACCCAAGCTTTATGTCTTCATCATCACTTCCTTCCCCTAATCCCTTGACAACACTGTTTTACTGTCTCTATAGTTTTGCCTTTTCCAGAATTCAATGTAATTATGTCAAACAGTACATAGCCTTTTAAGACTGGCTTCTTTTATAAGTTTTCTCTTATCATGGCTTTACAGCTCTTTTTTTTTTTTTTTTTTTTTTTTTTTTATGTTTTTGGCCGGGGATTGATTTGAACCGACCATGTCTGGCATATGGGGCCAGCGCCCTATTCCTCTGAGCCACAGGCACCGCCCGATGGCTCATTTTTTTTAGTCACTGAATAACATCCCATTGCACAAAGGTACTGATTTGTTTCTCCATTCACCTAATTAAGGGCATCTTGGTTGTTTCCAATATGGGTCATTATAAGTTATTCTGTTATAAATATTTGTATGACGATGCTTGTGTGCACAGGAGTTTTCAGCTCAACCAGGTGAATCTGTAGAAATACAGTTGCTGACCAATATGGTAACATTATGTTTAGCTTTGTAAGAAACTGCCCAACTCTTCCAAAGTGGTTGCACCCTTTTGCATTCTCTCTAGCAAGGAATGAGTTTCTTTTTCTGCAAATCTTAGCCAGAATTGTATATTATTATATTATCAGTTGTTTGGATTTCGGCCATTCTAACAGGTGTGTAGTTACATCTTGCTGTTTTAATTTGCCATTCCTAGAGACAAGTGATGTTGAGCATCTTGGCATACACTGACTTGCCTCTGTCTTCTTTGTTAAAATACCGGTTCACATCTTTCGCTGATTCTTTAACTGGCTTGTTTCAGTTTTAAGTGTTCTTTGCATATTTTTCACATATATTGAAATTGCTGATATATTTCTATATTTCTGATATATTCCTTCATTTTATTCTGTTTGTTATTGTGTTTCACTTGGTTTTTGTGGTTTTTTTCTCTCATTTTTTGTCTTTGTTTTAAATGATAGAGGATTTTTCATCTTCCCATTTTCCTCATCTATTAGTTTGAAAATTATACACTATTTCCTATTCTTCCAGTGACTACCATAGAAATTACAAGATGCATACTAATTGAAGACTAAAGTTAATGCATACATTGCCCTTGGTGTGGGTAATACACAGACTTCATAACACTTTAACACTGTACTTTTATCCCCCTCCAGACTTTCATGCTATTTTAATTGAAGTCATTTATTTTTATCTTTTTTTAAAGAAAACACTCAAGATTTGTCTTGTTTTCTATAGTATCGTTCGTTTGTCTTGTTTTCTATGTATCGTTTTATATAGTATTGTTTTATACACCCATGCATTCCCCTCTATTCTCACTCTTTATTCCTTCTTTGATGGTAATCTAAAATTGCATTCCTTTTGCTTGAAGAGTATCCCTTAGAATTTCCTTTAGAGAGGATCCTCTGTCAGCAAATTCTCTTGGTTTTTGGTTTTATGAAAATGTTTTTTATTTTGAACTTATTCTTGAAATATACTTTCCCTGGGTGCAAAATTATGGGTTAGTAGTGGTTTTTTTTTTCCTCAGAACATTAAGTTTTGAGTCTAGATTTCTATTGTTGTTTCTGTTGAAAAAATCCATGTTCTCTCTGACTGTTGTTCCTCTAAAGAAAAACTGTCTTTTTCCCCCCCTCTGGCTGCTTTTACGATTTTTTTCATTTTTTATCATCGAAGTCTCATTACAGTGTCCCTCGTGGTATGTTCATTTTTATCTATTCTTCTTGGGACTTGCGGGGATTTTTGAATCTGTGGGTTTTAGTCTTTAGCTATTATCAAAAATTCTCATCTGTTATCTCTTCATACGTTTCCCCATCCCAATTTCACCTCTCCTCTGAACACTGGTGAAATGTCTGTTAGACCTTCACATCTCTTCTTCGTGTCCCTGGATATCTCTTATTTTCTATTTTCTGTGTGTCTATACTACATTCTGGACAACTCTTTTGACCTGTCTTCTAGTTTACTCATTCTTTCTTCACCTCTATCTAATGTGGTGTTAAACCTATCTATTGGGTTTTAAAATTTTTATTATTATTTGCGTTCCTGGAAATTATATATGGTTCTTCTTCACATGTGCTTAGAGACTCATTATCATTTTGTGTTCCCTACAGATATTTAAGTTTGTCTTTCTCTTTTTTTAATTTCATTTTTTTTATGGCTGAGTTAAATAAAATTTTTTATGGCTAATAAAATTAAAGAAAATTTAATTTTATTTTTTATGGCTGAGTAATACTCCATGATATACATATGCCATATTATTAATGCACCCCTGCATTGATGGGTACTTGGGTTGATTCCACATCTTTGCAATTGTAAATTGGACTGCAATAAACATTCAAGTATATATGCCTTTTTGATAAAATGAATTTTTCCCTTTGGGTAAACCCAATTGTGGGGCTGATTTTTCAAATGGTAGGTCAACTTTTGGTTCTTTGACTAAGTCATATGACTTTCTTAGAGGTTGTACTAGTTTGCAGTCCTACCAACCATGCATAAGTGTTCCTTTCTCTCTGCATTCATGCCAGCATCTGTTCTGGGATTTTTTGAAAAAAACCCTGCTCACTAGAGTTAGGTGATAGCTCATTGTAGTTTTGCTTTGTGTTTCCTGATGATTAGAGACACTGAACATTTTTCATATGTTTATTGGCCATTAGTCTGTCTTCTTTTGAAAAGCATCTGTTCATGTCTTCTGTCTACTTTTTTCATGAGGCTGTTTGATTTTTACTTTCTGATTTCCACTTTCTGATTTCCTTGAGTTCTTTAAAGAGTCTGTTTAGGGTGGCACCTGTGGCTCAGTGGGTAGGCCACCGGCCCCATATACTGAGGGTGGCGGGTTCAGACCCAGCCCCAGCCAAATTGCAACAAAAAAATAGCCAGGCGTTGTGGTGGACGCCTATGGTCCCAGCTACTCAGGAGGCTGAGGCAAGAGAATTGCCTAAGCCGAAGAGCTGGAGGTTGCTGTGAGCTGTGTGACACCACAGCACTCTACTGAGGGCAATAAAGTGAGACTCTGTCTCTACAAAAAAAAAAAAAGTCTGTTTATTAGTCCTTAATCGGATATATAGCATGCAAATATTTTCTCCTATTCTGTAGGTTGTCCATTTGCTCTATTGATTGTTTCCTTGGCTGTGCAGACGCTTTTAATTTAATCAGGTCTTATTTGTTAATTTGTTGTTGTTATTATGATGATGTTAATATGTTGTTATGATTGACTTTGGTGTCCTCCTTATAAATTCGTTGCATAGGCAGATGTCCATACATATAAGAGTTGTCCCAATATTTTCTTCTAGAATTCCTACAGTTTCATGTCTTAGGTTTAATTCTGTTATCCATTGTAAATTCCTTTTTGTGAGTAGTGCAAAGTGCCAATCCTGTTTCAATCTTCTACACGTAGCCATCTAGTTTTTCCAGAACCATTTATGGAATAGGGATCCTTTCCCCCGTATATATTATTGTCTGCTTTGTCAGAGATCAGATGGCATAATGAAGATGGTTTTATATCTGAGTTTTCCATCTCCATTGTCTCCCTTTACACATAATAATCACATTTATTTTGGATTCTGAACTTGTTAGTTACAATATCTAATAGTAAAATCTAAATATCTACTACTATCTAAATTCTATTGTATATAACATCTAATAGTCTATCTAACATCTAAAATCTATGCATAGCTCTTTTTCTATCTATATATTTAGTAAAGTCTGATTGTTAGCTGCTCCTGTTGCCCAATGCAGGTTGGACTACCTGGCTACCTGGCTACCTGAAAAAATAAACACAAAGGAAAGATGGTTAGTTCAAGTGCCAGCGGCCTGAGGAGATGGTAGACTATTGTCTCAAAGACCATCTTATCTTTCTCTGTTAACTGAGAAACTTATAAAGAAAACTAGAGGGGATGTGTAGCAGAAAGCAAGCCTGTGCAAGCCCTCATGACTTGTCCTATGGTTGTCGTCTGGTAGGTCTTGTCATCAGTTGTCTGCGGTTGGCCTGTTCCAGACTCTTGATCCCACCAGGTTACTTCCTAATCTTCTGCCCAGCAGCTATGTAAGCAATCAGCACGTTAATTCTAAACTTTTAGAAGGAACAAACTGAAAGCAAACTATATAATCAAAATAGCTTCCCTTTAGCTAGCCTAGCAATATAGTGTGAATGGCCCTTGGGATATGCTTACACTCCTTTTCCTTGTGAGAATTCCTTGAGGCCTTGGATGAAAGTGGATTTCTTCAGAAAAGATTTATTTTTTTTAATGCTTGCTTTTACCAATACTTGGGGCATTGCCATTCTGGGAATACTTTAAAATCTGACTCAAAGTTGTTTGGACCACTCAGGTGACATGAATTTGACTCACATATCTAGATGAAGGTCAGCTTAAGATTTTAATGATGTAGAAGAGTTAGGAGGTTTCTTTAAACCAATTTTGCCTGGTACTTAAGCAACTCGCCTTGAAATTTCTTGTGTGTGATAAAGTTGGATCTAATTCTTACATTTATACTTAGCATGTGACCCAATGAGGTTTCAGAATTTGAGAACAGGCACTGGACTTTCTGTTTCTCTGTCTCTGTTTCTCGCTCTTTCACACATACACACAAACACATATACACAGAAGCCGTTCTCAAAAAAGAAAAATGAAAATTGAAGCTTAAGTTCACCAGGTTCAGCAATGATCCAAAGGTAAAAATAGTTTCAGAATTTTGCTTACTTTTGGTTCCTGCCTTCCCTTAGATAGTGGACTGATAAATTTTTGCTACTATGTTTAGTCAGTTTTTCCAATGTTTTTAAAGCAGTTTTTTTTAATTATGCATTTATTGTTATTAGCAAGAAGATTATTCCAGGTATGATTATATTACTAGAAACAGAGCTATGCATTTCTGAACAAGCAGGATTGTGGCAAGGAGATAATCTAGAATAATTATAAATTATAATCTACTAAGCAGGACAAAGTAAGAATAGGCAGCTTGATGATCTTTCTAAGGGAACTTAAAGAAATATGATGGCAATGGACTTTATAAACACATAAAGTCCAAAATACCAAACTAGAAGTTTCAGTCTGATGGGGATTGGTAGGTTCAACCTCTGCCTGGAAGGCCCAGTCAAACTAGTTCTTTAGGAAGACAGATTTCATTAATTCAACAAATATTTATAGCACAACTATTCTATATCCTGGGGATACAGCTATGAAAAATAACCGAGTCCTTGTCCTCATTGAATATAAATTCAAACCGAGATACCTATCTGTGCCTTTCTCCACACCATGTTCTAACCAGCAGAGTTATGTCGCACAACTGGGATATAGCTATCAGTGAGTGCCATATTCCCTGGGGCCAACTCAGCAGGTGAAAAAAAATAATAATAGAGTGAAAAGGATTTTTTTCTTCTTTACTGGCCAGCTCTCCACAGATGATCCATTATTTTTCCTCCCCCTGAGTTAAGTCTTCTTAAATCCCTGCCCTGGGCATGACAGAGAGTAACAAGGACACTCTATATCTATTTGCATGACAAATCCCACTGCAACTGGTCACACTTGAGGTTCTCTCTTTTAGGAAAATCAGGTTTTCTTTATTCCTTTTTCTCTGTTAAATCACTATGAGAGGTCTTACCCTTAAACTTGGAAAGTAGATGGGAAGTCAGACATGCTCTTTAGTGAGTTGAAAATGCCCAAATAAATTAAGTTTATCTCAGGATAGGGAGGTCTTGGCCCTAATTTCAAGCCCTGACAATCTGCTTCTACCAGAAAACACATGAGCAGAGACTGAGTACCAAGACATGGTCTACTAGCTCAGGGCAGGGCTTCCTACCTTCCCACTTGCTTCCTACCTGCCCCTTAAAGACCCCGGAGATGAAAAGAAAGAAGCTATTTCCATGCAATCTTGCCTCAAAGTCTCAGGATACGATAGTAGAAGGAGAAAGCAGGGCACAAAATTGCATGTGCCTTATGATTACCACTTGGATGTGCAAAAACAGAGGAAGGCAGCATTTTCAGCACATATTCCTTTGATACCTGTTGAAATGTTCCCAGAAATCTAGAAATAAAATGTAGTGGTTTATTTCTTAAATCTTCTCAAAGTGCATTAACAGACTGAAGATTTTGAAGAGTTGTGTAATAAAGCAAAGAAAGTATATAATATTATCAGAACATTTCCCAAATTTCTAAAATCATTTTATGATGGCACTTCTTTCTGTCTATATGACATCCAGCAGTTAATGAAAACACTTCATGAGGTGCCCTTTATGTGGAATGAAGCAGAAAAGGAAGGTTTAGGGAGTCCAAGCACAGTCATTTTAGCCCATACTAGACACTAAGCACCCCATACAAGGAAGTTACCAAAAGTCACCAGCCTAGGACTACCTAAGGATAGATAAAATACAAGCCAGATGCCTTACAAATAGTTTGTACTTGTCTCCATTGCTCTTTAACATCATAATGGAAGTTTTAGCCATCGCAATTAGGGAAGAAAAGGCAATCAAGGGCATCCATATAGGGTCAGAAGAGATTAAACTTTCACTTTCGCAGATGATATGATAGTATATCTGGAAAACACCAGGGATTCTACTACAAAACTCCTAGAAGTGATCAAGGAATATAGCAATGTCTCAGGTTACAAAATCAACACTCATAAATCTGTAGCCTTTATATGTACCGACAGAAGCCAAGCTGAAAAAGCAGTCAAGGACTCTATTCCATTCACAGTAGTGCCAAAGAAGATGAAATATTTAGGAGTTTACCTAGCAAAGGATGTGAAAGATCTCTATAAAGAGAACTATTAAACTCTAAGGAAAGAAATAGCTGAAAATGTTAACAAATGGAAAAACATACCATGCTCATGGCTGGGAAGAATCAACATTGTTAAAATGTCCATACTACCCAAAGCAATATATAACTTTAATGCAATCCCCATTAAAGCTC